>CANYCX010874890.1:0-13580 GCA_948193385.1 Breynia disticha f. nivosa | reverse complement strand
ATAAAGGCTGGTGGTGCGTTAATCAAACCGAACGGCATCACAGTGAACTCAAAGAGGTCGTAACATGTCCAAAACGCAGTCTTAGGAATGGAACTCTCCTCCACTCGCAGTTGCCAATAACCCGATCTCAAGTCTATCTTTGAAAACACAGTAGCACCCCTCAACGGATCTATTAAATCATCAATCCTTGGCAGTGGATAATGGTTCTTTACAGTTAACTTATTCAGCTGTCGGTAATCTATACACAAACGCATGCTTCCATCTTTCTTTTTGACGAATAACACCGGCGCTCCCCAGGGTGATACACTCGTTCGTATAAAACCCTTTCCCAGAAGCTCTTCTAACAGTTTCTTTAATTCTTATAACTCTACCGCTGCCATTCTATTCGAAGCTATCGGGATCGGCGCTGCTCCCGGCACCATCTCAATCTCAAAGGCAACTTCTCTCGGCTGTGGTAAACCCGGTAACTCATCTAGAAATACATCTGGATACTCTCTCACTATCGGTACATCACTAATATTCTGCTTGGTTTGCCCCAAATCTGTCACACAGGCTAGATAAGCCTCACATCCGTCTCTGATCAATCGTGTTGCCATCGTCGTAGTAACTAAACAGGAAGGTATAACCCTCCGCTCTCCGACATGTAGAACTCTCCTCTTGCCGTCAACCTCTACCACTACCTCTTTTTCGTAGCAATCCAATACGGCCTTGTTTCTGGACAACCAGTCCATCCCCAAAATCACACCAAAATCGGTCAACCTCAACATAATAAGATCGGTCACAAAAGTCAACTCGCCAACCCGTAACTCGCAGTCCCTCAATACTTTATCAACTATAATAGTATCCCCAGTTGGCATAGACACTGACACTACGTATCCCAATGGCTCTACTCTACTCCCCATTTGCGCTACGACTGACTCACCAATGAAGGAATAAGTCGACCCAGGTTCTATCAATGCCAAAGTATCAAGTGCACATATAGAAATCGTACCGGTGATCACGTTTGGGTTGGCTGCAGCCTCATCATGTGTCATAGCATAGACACGTGCCTGAGATGTAGCTGCAGTCTGAGAAGCTCCTTCGCCTCTCGCTGTAGAACTAGAAGTCCTGCCCTCTCGGCGTCTGCCAACACTAGTAGAAGGGGCTCTTCTATTGTCTGCCACACTGCTCTGTCCCGATATAGCTCTGCCTCTCTAGCCTTTGCATGATAGGTCTTGATTGATGTCCCAGCTTGTTGCAGTAGAAACACAACCCACGAGTATCTCCTCCGGTGCCCTGTGGTCTAGGAGCAGGAGGTTTAAAAGTGTGGCTACCCCTGCTCCAGGATCCACCTCTATAATGGCTACCTCCACTGGTACTCCTAGCAGGCCTAAAGTCAGTCTTCTTCTTTCCTCCAGTGGCACTAGAACTGTAAGATATCTTCTTTCTCTTATTCTCAGCTCTACTCTCCTCAACTATCAGCTCCTCAGTCTTCAAAGCAGTTTCCAAAAGAATCTGATAAGTAGGTTGCTTCATATTAATACGGCTACGGATATTGAGTCTAGTAAATTGTGCCTCATACTCTGCCACAGTCAAGTCCCTCTATCTCAGCTCAAGGAACTCCAGCTTCTTTTTGTCTCTATAATGCTCGGGAGTGTATTTCTCAGCGAACTCCCTATGGAAATCTGTCCAATTGAGGGTAGGAGCATCATTCTGACTCCCGGGCACTACCTCCCACCAGTACCAAGCGTCCTTTTCTAGCAACGAGGTAGTGTACCTCAGCTTCTGCTCAGGTGTGCACTTACTTCTGGTAAGAATAAGCGCCGTAAGACGAAGCCAGTCCTCAGCCTCTGCGGGGTCAGTGGTCCCCTCGAAAGGTTTGGCGCCCTGTTTGCGCACCTCAGAAAAGTTTTTATCAAACTCAAGATTCTCTCTTTGCTGTCCCACCCTGTTGTACTCTGGGCTGACCTCCCGACTGGCCACCCTGCTACCCTATCAGCTATAGCATCATAGCATGATAAAATTGGGTGTGTGCGGGATCAGAGGGAATAGCACCGGGTGCAAACGGTGCTCCCCCTACTGCGGGTGGTACTCCGTATCCAGGAACTGGTCCCTGTCCCTGCACAGAATCCTGAAACTCGGCGGTAGCGTCGTGTGATACATCTTCTATAGGCTCCATCCTAACCAAATCACAATTTAAAAATCTTTAGTTTCATGAAAATGATGCAATGAAAACAACTTTTCTGGTTCAGTCCACAGGGAATCTAATCCCCGCTCTGATACCACTAAATGTGGAACCCGAATTCTTTTAAATCCATTTTCAATTAATATGATTTTCAGACCATAATTTTTTTTCTTTTTAAAGTATTTGTCAATTGGAAGAAATGAATAGAACATATATATGTATATGTATGAAATCAAATGTGGCATACATGTATTTCTTTAAAACCGGTGAATACAGATGAAGGTATCAGAAGTAAGGAAGCAAGGTTCACGGTTTAAAACAATGCAAGTGCCAATAAAAGCCTATACGGATATATATATAAGGTTATACAAAATCCAAAATGTGGAAAATCCCCAAAATGTGTTAGGAGCCGACCTAACCCGTCCGTATCACACGTCGTGCTTCGGTCCGAATCAAATCCCAGCCGCTACTGACAATCTGCACATAATCCAGCAATGACAGGTGAGTATATTTTATATACTCAGTAAGCTTTCCTTTAATGTCTCTACATGCCGGGGTGTAGGGGAGAATTCGACCATTCTGGCCTTAGTTCCCCCTCAAACCATAAATGGCACCCTAAAGCCATTGCACAACAACACTCCAAATCCATGATTCAATTCCAATTTTTCTAATTCATCCACTTTAGATAATCAGTCACTAAGAAAACAGCCTATTTAATAATTAATAAACATTAGCCACGCCTTAGAACATTATTCAAATAAATGTGAGGTTTTAAAATAGCAAAAATTGCATTAAAATTTCTTGTTTTCAGCTTAGCACGCTCGTGCCCGTGTCCAAAGCTTGGTCGTGCCCTGGTACGACCTCCAGCTTGATCTCGTGCCAGAACACGACCTCAAACTGGGGTTCGTGCCAGCCTTATACAAGGTCATGCCAGGCCACGATCTCAAACTTGAGGTCGTGCCTGAGCACGCCCTCCAGTTTGAGCTCGTGCCTGAGCACTGCACTTGCCCAAAACAGCTGCAACTCCGTTTAAAACACACCAATAATCCCCTAACTCATTCTCATACATTCCAAACACATCCAAAACATCATAAAATCAACACAAAACTTACATATATACACATAAAGCATACAAGCCTTATTTAGTTCTTTCATTTCCACAAGTCAAGCAAGCTTCCAAATCAAATCTCAAACACAATTCACTCACTCCATCAACATATACCAAGCAAGTTACATTACATTCATATAAAATCAACCCAACATCCAGTCAAGTCTCACAATATATATGTATATATATATATATATACAACATACATTTCCATCATCTTTAATCACCATTCACATCACACGCATCATGATCACACATTTATCCATTCTCTATACCTCTAGCATACATATAGAATACTCAATATTCACATACATTAAACATCATCATACAACCCATGCTTATGCTATGAGTGCATATGTATGAAAATGCCACAAATGCAACATACAATGTCATGCTCCGGAGTCTTCCCATTTCAAGAGAAAGTCCATTCTCTTTCGCGCATATTGGCCACGAGGCCTTTGTTTTATTGCGCTTGACCACGAGGTCCCATATCTTTTAAGAGAGAGTCCACTCTCTTGCGCGTATTTGGCCACAAGGCCCCTATTTTCATTCAAGGAGAGTCCACTCCTGTTCGCGCATAATTTGGCCACTAGGCCCCAGCATGAACATACAATGAAATGCCCATGCGTATATCAAAATGCTATGCCATGTACACATTTCATAATGTCGGTTCAACACACCAAGTTTGATTCCTCATTAGCATAACATTCCAACGAAATATCCATATACATTGAAACTTATCTCAGTCAACATTTAGCCAACAATCGTCAAGCATTTCAACACATAGCATATATCAAATTGTCACATATCATCAAGCACAAAACTCGGTTCCCATGAATCCATAGTCAAACAATATAATCAAGCCACAACCTTAACACATCTTTCAGTCATACAAACTCAATTAACAGAATAACAATCACAATATCGCAAGTAAGTGGCAAACCAACACTTACCTCGGGTCCTAGGGTTCGCTCCGCCACCCGAATCCTAAATCGGATCACGAATAATGTTCCCTAAACAAACAAATCTTGTTTTCTATTAACAAGCATCAAATGTGGTTTATTTAGACCCCTAGAACTCGTCCCTGTGCAATTTCCCAAAACAACCCATAAACTTCAATCCGTCAAATCTCGTAAAATCAGGTTTTCTAAGTCCTACGGCTTATAGAAACTCGTTCTATTCTCAAAAACTAACAAAACCCCATACAATGCACCTAATTACAACACATTTAAACCAAAGATTGGGCATTTACCTTCAATCCTGAAATTTTGTGACCTAAGGAGAGAAATGGACGATTGGAGGCTAAAACACGTGTTAATCTCTTGCAAACTTGTTGTTTTAGTGTGGGTTTTTGGTTGGTAATAACCTCAGGTCGTGTGGAGGAAGTTTGGTGAGTTTGGAGGACTTTTTGATGTGTTTCAGGTGAGAAAATGAGAGAAAACGTGGGTTCTGTGCTTAAAACAGTAGCTGGGCACGAGCTGGGCATGATCGTGCCTCAGCCCAATTTTTGGAGAAGAGCATGCCCTGGGCACGAGGTCGTGCTGCAGGTCGTGCCCCACTGCTGGGCAGATTTTTCTGCCCGGTTTCGATCGTTTTCGATCCCCTTCGGTTCCTATGATGCATATAATTATCCATACATGCCTTATAACCTAATTTCTATCATTTCCCACTCAATTTACATCCGATAACATAGAATTTAACATCCTTCACTCTCAACATTCATTGTTCCATAACTAATTTCTTAAGTTTTTCCTAACCAGACTTCCATTCATTCTAACATAAATTCGTTTTAGGATTGGGCGGGTTTTCGGGGCGTTACATTTGTGATACAATGATTATGTGTGTCTTAATGGTTGAATGGTTGGTTTTAAGGAATTTATGTAACTAATCTTGTTTGTTGTGTAAAAATGATTCCAATGTTAAGGTGGTAATATGACATGTAAAGATGCCAAAAATATATTTCAATGGTGTATGCTGCTGGAAATGTGTTATGTGTTGAGTATGATGTGTGATAGTTTATATGCGTTATGCGATTTTTGTGAATTTCAAAGTTCCAGAACGTCGGCACAGTAGGCACGCCAATAGGCATGACCTCATGTCAAGCCTCTAGAAAAATAAGTTGTATGCACGTCATAGTTTAGAGAGGCACATGGATCGTGCTGGGCCACTGCCTAAGTTCTAGAGAGTCAGCACGACCCCATGATGGACAACACGGGCATAACACCCTAGAGGTTAGTCCCTAAAAATAGGTTAAAATCAAGGAAAAACAAAGTTAGAGGGGCATTAGGAAAGGGGTCGAGGTACAGTGACAATGGGAGTAAAAACTGAAGAATACAACAGACTAGACAGTAATAACATACATTATCCTATAAATGTTGAAATAACGTATGTTTAAGTGAAAAATAATGTACGTTATTTTGGGTTAACTAAGTACGTTAATTCCTCCCAAACCTACATTATCAGGGGTTTGAACGCATCATTAAAAGGCACAAAACAGCCTCAAGCGGGACATAAATGTCCCATAACATTCCAAACACTCTCCACAACCTTTAAACACCTTCCTCAGAGTTCCCAAACACCAAACCTTCCTACTTACATTTAGATTTCCACAGTAAAACACCGAATCATTCCTCTAATTAGATTTTTCCTCCATCTAGGGTTTAGGGCAAACTTGATGAAAGGTAACATCTCTAACCCTAGGAAAAAATCTGTAAGAAATGAAGTGAACTCAGTAGGGTTTAAATGGGTTTTAATTGTAGTTACTATATGTGCAAACATTAAACATAAGAACGTGAGATTGATGAGAGATCTAGGATTTTGGGGTTTAGGGAGAGTGAGGGATTTTGTGTAGATGGAAGTGTGAATAAGGGAAATTTAGGATGAATTTCATAATAGGTAAATAGAATTGGAGAGGAATAACAAATTGTATTAGAATTTAGGTTAGGCAAGGGGAAAATTTTGAGGAATAGAAGAAATTAAGGTTTGAAATGATGAAAATTGTTCAAAACTCTTAACATGGAAGTGTTGTTTTAATGAACATTGTAGGAACCAAAGCTTGTAAGGAAAACAAAACTATCGCTAGAGGGGCTTCCTTGCATTGGAAGTAAGTGTATACCTCATCACTCTCTTATCCACATCTAGTCTTTGCATGGTTATCTATGTTGGCTTGAGTGTGTAATTAGATATGGACACATTAAATAAAAATCCATAGGCGGGGAAATATGATGTTCGGTGTGTGTTTAAAATTTAAAGATGACAATGTTTAGGATGTGTTTAAAATTCGTTATGGTGTGGATTGATGTTGAGTTGCTCGGACAACAATGAAATAGAAAACCTGTAGGCTATGAAATGAGATGTATGGTATGTATGTGCCTAAGTGTGAATAGAATAATCATGCTTTACGATATGTGCTACGATGCATTAATGTGTGCAAATGATGTTGTTCGATCTAGGTTACATGAAATGGATGGATTGTGTGTGCTTGGGTACCGATTGAATGATGATTCTTGAGAGTTGGACTGCATAAATGCTAACATGATTATATATGATGTCCTGGTGAGTTGATTGAATGAAATTTGAATCGTGGTGCTTGGGATGCATGTGAAGTGTCGTAATACATGCAACGTGTGATGATTGATTTGGATTTACATGAAATGGGTGCATTTTCATGGTTTCAAAATGGCTATGCAAACGTATTGAGGAATGAATGTATTGTGAGTTTGAATTGTTAAAATAAAACATGTGGAAAGTGTGAGTTTTATATGTGCATTGTTTCCGTGAAATTAAGACGTTTTGCATTACCGAGCAAAATCATGAAGAGAAAACTACCAAGAAATAACTCAAAGAGAAAAGTACCGAGCAAGAACTTTAAGAGAAAACTACCGAGCAAAAACTTCAAGAGAAAACTACCGAGCAAAAGCTCAAAGAGAAAACTAAGTACATGAGATAAGGGCAATGTGAGAGTGAATGATTCTAATCACATGCGTCTGAATTGAGATTGGTAATGCGAAGGTAAGTGATTCTAATTGCATATACCCAAAATAAGAAAATGTAATGTGAAACTGAGCGATTCTAATTGTAGTGACACGATCAATGTGAGAGTGAATGATTCTAATCACATGTGCCTGAATAGACATTGGTAATGCCAGAGTGAGTGATTCTAATTACATGTACCCAAAATGAGAAAATGTCATGTGAGAGTGAGTGATTCTAGTCACAGTGACACGAGCAATTTGAGAGTGAGTGATTCTAAGCACATGTGCCTTAATAGAGATTGGTAATGCAAGAGTGAGTGATTGTAATCACATATACCCAAAATGAGAAAATGTCATGTGAGAGTGAGCGACTCTAATCACATTGACAAGGGAAATGTTAGAGTGAGTGATTCTAATCACATGTGACTGGATAAAGATTGGTAATGTGAGAGTGAGTGATTCTAATCGCATATACTGCAATGAGAATGTGTCATACAAGACTGAGTAATTCTAAGCATATGGACACTGGTTAATCAACCAAGGGAAGAGAGAGAGAACCCTCTGTAAGAAAAAACATGACAATGTGAAATAATGAAAATACATGTCACGAACATGATGAATATGCATTGAGCATAATTGTGTTAACGATGTGGATGATTGTTGAGCATGGAAATGTGAATGTTGATGTATGTTATATGAATTGTGATATATCATATGAAATGTGCGCAAGAATGAAGTGCATGAGAATGTGGAATGAATTATGCTTATACGTATAAGATGGTAGCTTGTAAATTGAAAATTGATTAGGAAAGATAAATATGTGATATGAAATGTTAATTATGAATGATTATGTATTACTATATGAGAATGTGGAGTGAGTTGCGAATGTGAATGAATTGAGATCATGTGTGTATGATTTGTATTGTAAAATGAAATATGATTGGGATAGAACTAGGCTTGTATGTGAATGTTAGTGTGGTTTTTTTTTAAAATGAATTATACGTATGGGTGATGTGTGATTTTTGGTTGGATAATGTTAGAATTTTGCTTGCTTGCTAGTTGTTTATAATGCGTTTGAATGGCTATAGCGTGTATGATTGGCTTAAGGAAAATGGTTAACTATCTATAGACATAATAATAAAATTGTTGGTAATGTGGGAGAGAAGGTTGTATGTTGGTAGGTGAATGCTGGCCTTGAGTTTTAAGTTATTTAGGTGTAGGTTATATAATTAGAGGGTGTTAATTGTTATGCAAATATTTGTGTAAATGGATATGAAGGGCGAACGCGTGTGTTAATTATATGATGTTTGATATGTTTTCTCTTTTTGTGTGAGCCTAAACATGGGAGTTGGCTGAAATGGAATATACTTGGTTTGATGTTAGTTGAGGTGACAAATTTGGTTAATGTGAGCCTAAGTATGGGAGTTGACTGGTTTGTGTTCTAGAGCCTTATAACGTATGTTATCTTAGAGTTTAACCTACATTACATTGGTTAATGTACGTTATTGTCTACTAAACCTATGTTATTCTGGAGAACAGCATGAATAATGTACATTAATCAGTTAGATTAAGAACGTTATTTTGCCTAGAGACCTATTTTGACCTGTATAACTTACCCTAATGCATCCTTAAGCTAGTACTTGATCTGGGCCATGTTAGGGACTTGAAATATAACCTTTTGGATGAAATAACGCCAAAGAAAACTAAAATAAAACACCTAGAATAATGCATCCTAGAATCTAACAAAAGATTGGAGCACTTCTTGAGGATTTAATGCAAGAGTTTATGTAGAGAGATAAAAGTGAGAATAAATGAACAAGTGTATTAGACTTTATATGGACAGGTAAGTGATGAAGGAGGTATCCGCTTATCGAGTTTTATACTCACCTATTGTGCTGTGGTTTTTGTGTTTAGCAGGTTGGTCTGGGAGTCCATACTTGGAAAGTGGTTCGACAATGGATGTTTTTCATTAAAAATGATTTCATCCATTTGTAAAACTCCATCATTGTTGTAAATGTTTTCTCTCTAACCTTTGACTATGATTACACACTTTTATATTCTTACATATTATCAACTACAGTTTTCATAGCAACCATTCAATGTTTACAATTGTGAAAATTATTTAAGGATTTTGGGAAACGAAAAATTTATGGAAACGAAAAATTTAGCATCACAATGGGCTCGTGCCAAATTAATGTGGAATGGTGTGAAGAGCACAGTGGTCATGCTAGTCGGCACTTCCCGTGTCTCCTAGGAAATTTGAACGTTGTGAAGAGCACAGTGGTCGTACTAGTTGGCACGCTCGTGGCTCCTGGGAATTTTCTCATTAATTCTAAATGATCTGAATTAAAAGGAAATAAGCCTTAATTCCTTCCATAATGTACCTAAGATATTAAAATGAACGAGTACCTATACACCACATAACATGGTAAATGTTGCAGGCATATTTACTGGGTATTTAGTTACTCACTTATAATGGTGCTAGGAAGTGCAACACCCTCTGAAGGTCGAGGCTCCTAGATTTTTTGGTTGTAAAACGTTTCTTAAATTTATACATGCATAGTATAGATAGGGTTTACACACCTTTGATTTGTAAACTATTTTCCATTACTTTCGTATTACATTGCATATTTTGTATACAACCAAACATTGTTCATTTTTTTTAAATTGTTCATCTCCATTTTCCATTTCTCTCTCTTGATTTAATACTTGTTTTAAAAAGATAAAAAATGGGTGAAAAATCTCCTATTTATTTGAAAAGTAGGTTTCGCAATTTAGGGTCCACAATCATGCTTGGTGTAAGACTTTTGGATCAAATGGGCTAAGACGGTCAAGTGTTAAGGATAAAAACCCATTTCACCATTGCCTAGGTCAAGCCATACCATTCCATGTTAAGTCTAACCCAAATTCACAACTCAAACTTCACGAAGAAAGAAGGGCATACCTAGATATCCTAGGTATGTGACCAATGTTCGAGATAGTTGACGTGTTTCAATTTGGGAAGGAAACTTTTTGACTTACTATTTCTAATAATTCAATTTAATTATGGCTTTCATGGAATACGCTTTGTTATTCATCCATGCATAACATATACATGTAGTGCAAAAAAATAAACGTCACATTCATGGGCCAAAAATCCTACAATTTAGATCTTGCCAAATAAGGCTTGTCAATCTTTAAGTTTGTAGGATCTAACTCCAAATAGTTTTGGGCTCTCCACTTCAGTTTGGTGGGCTTTGACTGTCATGGGCATGATATGGGTTTCTTGGTCCTGTCATTATGGGCATGATGTCTTCTTACTTACAATAAAATACTAAGTACTTAAAGAAATTTACAATAATCTTTTCGAGGCACGCATGGCCCATTTAAATTTGCAAAATCCTAGGCCCATAAATGCACCATGCATAATCATTCATCACATCAATGAAAATATACATGAAAATAAACATTCATAGATCAAACAAAGTTCAGATTTAAATTAATCCAAGCCTTTTTAAGGGAACCATGTTTATGGGCTAACTAAGTATAAAACCCTGTGATGGGCTTGGACCAAGGTCCAATAGGCTCATCAAATGAACTGTCGCCTAGAAACCCTAACATATGCTAAACGTCCTTTGTGCATATGGGCACTGAAACAAAATTTTTCGTTTTTCCAATTTCAACAATATGTAACACAAATATATAAATATCAAAATTGAAAAAAATATGTAAGAACATAAATTAGACACATAAAATATGTTAAACACATAACAAAACACGTAAGTGCACTTAAGCATTTAATCAAAAATCAACTTAGCACATATGCATATATTAAATCCACATACTTTGCATAAAAACTTGCTAAAATGTCTAAACTCCTTGTATGCATTAATAAAAGAATTAATAAACACCATAAAAAAAAATTTAACATTGAAAACACTTCTTTCCCAGAATGATTTTACCTTTTCTAATGTATCAAAAATTTTTTTACTAAACTAAAACATATAACAATCAAACTAGTTGTTCAAAAAAACAATAGGCCACGCTTTTTGAAACCACAATAAAATTATTCAACATTTTAATTATGACCAGAACTAATTGCTATTCCTAATTTCATCCTTACACATCAATTAAACCTATTAACACAATTTCATTTGACGTAAAATCATTTTTATATCCAATCATACAAGACTACATCATAAAAACAACAAAGCATTGAACAAACATGTAAATTTCGGTCCATTAGGGTTTAGGATACACTATAATTTTTAAGACAACCTCTAAATCACTTAAAAAAATCCTAATTCATTTATTAAAGTTTATTTAACACTAATTTAGAATGCCAACTCATTCACATGTCTAATTCACCAAAGCTAGTTCATAACAATGCAAGTTTTCATATAAGAAGTCACATATGATAATTATAGGTTTTGACCATGGAGAAAACTCAAATAAGCCATTAAATCTCATTAAAAGTGCCCTAATTCATTTTATAACCTTTATTTAAAAACCACATGATCATCAAATAATGAAAGAAAATCAAAACAGCCCATGTTATGAATTTTCAAAAATTTCAGCTTCAATTTCTGAAGTATGACCGATTGTATCATGGGTTTAAGAAGACAAAACACATATACTCGTGCAAGAAAGCTTTGATAGCACTGTTAGGTTTCAAGTTATGTGTTAATGGCTTATTGATTTAGTAGGTTTCTTTGAAAAAAACAAAAATTAGACCACCATTTAAAACTTTTTTCCCAAAAATCCATGCATTGTGTATGTAAACTAGATGAATTATTTAGGGTTTTATACCTTATGATCCATGCCAAACCAATCAATGATTAATAAAAGCACAACTACTATGTGGAAACCAGTCCACACAATCGTCAAGATCAACCAAATCATTCCACAAAAAAGCTACCTTTAAACACCTTCCTTTATGCTCGCCTACACACGACTAGTCCTTTGTAAATGTTGAGTGCTAACTCTTTAAGACCCATGACAATGAAGGGTTTAGTAGGAAAGGAGAGAAAAGTCATTAACTTGTGAAGGAGTATGCCCACTAATTTGTAAAGTCCTCCTTTATCTTAAAATTTATCTTATCTAAAAACTCTACCTTATCCTATCCTTAATTGTATTTAGATTAGATTAGAATTTAAAACAAATTTAAAGTCATTTTCAAACCCTATCAAAATTATGATTTATAAAATAAGTATAAGACATTGATAAAGCTACAAGTTTTGGAAAACATTTGTCCTAAATGTGATCTTTTCTATCTTAATATCCTTATCCTGAACTCTTTGTCTTAATAATAAGTTACTTAGTCTAATTAACAACTTATTATTAAATGGCGGCGTATCCCATAATTATTGTGCATACATTTTTGTCCATAATTCCCATTTTATTCCCTAAAATATTTGTTCGTCTAAAATATTTATTGCTTAAAATATCGTCTAAAAGGAAATGTCAATTTTTCCCTTTTCAGACCTAGGAAAATTCATAGGTAATTGACAGTAATAAAGAAATTGGGTTTCCTTAGCCAAGAGTCGAAAAAGTACCGATTGGGTTTTTTTGTTTTGAAATGACCTTTTTTTGTTTCAGTTTTTTGCTCCGCCCTAAATGATTCCTGTGAGCAAACTTAAAAGTTATGAGAATCTATTTTTTTGTCATTATTGTATTGTTTGTTATGTGTAACTAGACACTTGGGGCTGCTTGGTTCATCGAAAAAAACAATGTAATTTTGGTATTTCAATTTTTTTAGGGCTATACAGACTCGAACCGTATATCTTCTCGATAAAACAGATCAAACTGATTATTATCAAAAGTATTCAAACTGTTTCAAAGACCCAACATGCATTTTTTTTTTGCATTGGGCTCTTTTATTAACCGATAGAAATAATCAGTCAATCTACCATAATTCTCTTGATAGAAAGATAAGAAGATGGCTCCATGTGCTCTGATTTTTTATTTGGATTCCAACTCAAAAGCAGTACCAAAGTCTTTAAAAGAAGGGTTGGTTATCTTGACGTAGGTATGCTTTTAGCTTAGATCAACATAAGTTAAATGAAGTCTCCATTGGCCACTTCCGCTTAAAAATCCAATATGAAACTTCATACGCCTTAAAGTTCATAGAATAGGACCAACAGATAATTTCATGAGATCCTTATACTCATTATGGCTAGCATTGAATAGACTGGGTATTCACCCTATCAATATCTTAAATCAATGATGGGTTCTATTGGTGTCCTTTTAGGCGGCGATCAAATTGAACCGAACCTTTTTTCAGGCTATTGTTCTCTTGTTCATGGAGTAAGACATCGATTTATCAATAAATCTTTTGGTTACGTGATGTACTCCT
>CANYCX010874886.1:0-19930 GCA_948193385.1 Breynia disticha f. nivosa | reverse complement strand
CATCATATTTCATATCATTTAACACAACCATATCAAAATCATTCCCATAGGATCAACATAGTCCCTAAGGTCAAGACCCAAAATCATAAACTCCTAATATTCATTCCTCGTCATTTCGTACATTCATCCATAACCATGTTCACATACACATTCACTTCATTCAATCATACATCATTCACATAAACATATAACTCAACTAGAGTCCATCTCATATCAACACAAGTCATGTTAGTATCATAATCAGAATGAAATGAAAGAATGCATATGTGATGCTAGTGCATTCTAATACAAATGATGTGCTCCAGAGCCTTAACCACATTCAGAGAGAGAGTCCACTCGATCTCTGTTGTCTAAAATCCATAGAGAGAGTCCACTCTCGTTTTGTGCTTTGGCCACAAGGCCCTTGTTTTTTGCACTTTGGCCACAAGGCCCTTATTTTGATATTCTGCGCGTTGGCCACTAGGACCCTGTTTTTGCGCTTTGGCCACAAGGCCCATTATACAATATCGGCCACGAGGCCCCAATGCATGAACATACAAAATGCCCATGCTAATGCCATAACGGTATGTATGAATGCAAGTCCAAGCATTTCATCTAAATTTCCATAAACACATGCGTATAAATGTTCCAAAATTCATTCGTATCACAAAACAAGCCAACATGCTCAATACTTGCCAAACTCGGTATAACCAAAACATACTTGGAAATCTCACGAAAAGCTCATCATAAAACAACAAGGAACAATCATAGTGCGCATGCAGATGCTCACACACAACTCGTCATAATCATTAATTCACAACATTCCCTTAGGCCATATTCGCATAAAGTCAAATATAGATCATACATTCTCATATCCCTACTTACTTAATTACAAGCTTAAAACTTATAATCACACAACACATCAGAATACACAACTCATACGTTTTTCCCTAGAAACACATATAAGGCATAAGCTCCTCACATCCAAATTCACACTGTCACACTACCAACATTCACAATTGTGGTTCCTAAGAACCCATTTTGACAACAACATAATCGTGACACATTTTGCAACATCATCACGTAACCATACAAGCAAAATCACATTCATTTGTACACGTCTTGCACATATAACATACAATTATATGCTTATCAACTTCAAATTTATTTCATTTCCTCATCACGATTATCTTACGAATCCAAAATAACAAATAACAATCATAACATATCAAGTAAGTGGCAATTAAGCACTTACCTCGGGCTCCGACGCTCGATCCGTCGCCCGATTCCTGAGTCGGGTTCCGAATATCGTTCCTTACATAAATACGATCATGTTTTCAACCATTTAACACAAAATGTGGGTCATTTAAACCCCTAAAACATATTTCTACACGAATTCCCCAAACCCCCACTAAACCCTTATTTCTTGAATCTTAACAAAATCAAGGTTTCGAGCTAATCGGTTTATAGAATCTTACTCTAGAATAAAAACCCAACATTACCATATACAACGTGTCTAATTTAACCCACCCAAATCAGGTTGTCAAAGAACTTACCTCTTTCTTTTCTTGGTTTTGGAAATACACAAGGATTGAGTTGGGAAGAGGAAAATCGATGAGGATAGATGGATTCTTGGTAGTTTCTAGGGTGGAAATGTGTTTGGATTGAAGGTTTTGAGTGTGGAGAGGCCTATGGTCGGTTTTGAAGTGTTCTTGGTCGAAAACCCTATTTCTTTCCGTCTCCCCAATTCTGTCCGCGCGTTTAATATTTAACCTGCTCCTCGACCCAAACAGTTTGGGGAACGGTTTAGGAAACCGTTCGCCATCCCATTTTTACGTTCTGGGCAGCTTTTCCCAGATAGAACAGTTTGGAGAACGGTTTACTAAACCCGTTCTCCATCCCGTTCGATCTCATTGTCCAACATATATGTTAAAACAGTTTGGGGAATGGTTTTCTCAACCGTTCTCCATCCCGTTCTCGACCATTTTTGGGCATTTTTCCGCGACTTTCCTCGAAATTATTCCATGGTATTTTTGGGGCGTTACACTTTGTAAGTGTTTCTCACTTGCATGTCCTAAACGACAATGCCAGAAGTAAGAAAGATTAAGTTCATCGAACTTAGCTTCCTTATTCTCTACGTTATAAACATCTTCACGACTTGACAAGTCTAGGACATACAAACCGTTATTAAGAATTCAACTTTCATAATACACATTTCCATGATGAATACTCATATTGTTATTCTCAACTATAAAAGTAAAACCGTCATTGTCCAAGGTTGAAACTAAAACAATGTTCCTACTCATTGCAGGTACATAGAAACAATCCTTTATCTCTAGCCCCAAAGGCACATATAAAGTATAGTCTCCGATCTCTATGACAACCATTTTTGCTCCATTTCTGACTTTGAGATTAACCTTGCCTTTAGAAAAACTCTCATATTTCATAGTCCTTTCACATTGCAACAAATGCGAGACCGACATCTAGTATCCAATACCTATGATGTTGAAATAGAGAGATTTACTTCTATAACATAGATCTCTAAAAAAGATGTTCTCACAACATCCTTCTTCCCTCCCAATAATATTAGACAGTTTCTGATTAATGCCCACTCTTTTGACAATGGTAAAAAATGTCCAAAGAAATAGGCTGAAAAACCATCCTAGCCTTTTGTTGAGGTAAGACCTCCAATATGGGCTTATGGACTTTCTTGGATTTTCTTTCTTTGCTTTTCCATGAAGTGGATTGGAAAACCTCCCAATGCTTTCGTTGAGGTACCACCTCCAACTTATGCTTTGGGTTCATTTCGGTATTTTCTTTCCTACCCTTCATATTATCCTTTTTAAGGATTGAGCGCAATGAAATATTCAAGTTATTCAGATTCGTTTTCATGTTCTACAAAGAAAAACTTATCAAGGTTAGTTATGATGTCTTTTAGAAAACAGATCTTCCACTCAACAATGGATTAATATCCCTTTAAATAATCCACTTATTAGTGACATTTCGTGGGACTGAGATCCACTTTTTGCTTCGTCAAAGACTAGGCTACTTAGGTAGGAATCCATCCAATCATTTTCCCCAAAATGATTCTCGATTTCTAATGGGACTAGCACTTTCGGGTAGGAGTACTTCTTATTAATTGCCTAGGGCAGACGCACCGTCACAGACCTATATTAAGTCCAAACCTACAATTAATATGCTAACCATGACACTAATCTACCCCACTCTTGCATGGCTGCATAGATAGCATCGATCCTAGCCCCACCTCATAAAGAAAATCTAATGTGCTCAGCTTTAGAATGACCCATGCTTTGACGTTCGATGCCTTGACGGGTTGTTAATTTAGGAATGCAATTTGCTTGACTTACTATTTTTAGGATTAAGTTGTTTGATATTCAATGGCTTAGCATGGCAAACGCGGATTCGACATTTGATAAGCGTGAACATTCAATCATCAACGTGTATAAGCATGCAAGACTAAGTGCAGAAAAGTAAACATGCAATCATGGGCCAATGAACCTATAACTAGGCCTATACTATTACACAGTATCTTTGGGCTTCAAGTCCATCTCCAATGGGTTCTCCATCCTTCTTGGGCCTCCACGTTTGGATTCCCTCCTTCTGGGTTGGGCCTTCTTTTTTATACTAAGTCTATCCTAAATCTAGTCTAAGAAAATACAGACAATTATACAAACTTCTATTTTTTGAGTTTGGAATGATATAAATGTCATTGTATTTTGTTCATTTTTTGTTGATTGATAAGATTCTAGTTTAAAATTATATGAATGTAAGATTTCATGTTATAAAATACAAAAATGTCACTTTTTATTTTCTCGACATATGAATAATAATGAACAAAGATGAACACTAAATATACCTTGGCATTTTTACAATTGAAAACTCAAAATCGGGCATTTTCATATTTCTAAAACTTTAACTGGCATTAACAAAAATGAACAAACTTAGCTGGTATTCTTATCATTTTAAACACAAATTTTTGTATTCCTGTAATTTTCCCAAGAAAATAGGTTCAGCAGGCCTTTACAAACCCAAATAATAAAATAGGCTCATAAGGCCTTTACAACCTAATTAAAATACGCACCATGCAAAACATTCAACATACAAATTCCTAACACCCATCTGGGCCCAAGGCCCATATGCTCAAACAAGATGAAATGCAACCCTGAAATATGGCAAATCCATTTTATTTTAAGCCCAAGTCGTTAAGAGAAATTATGCCTTTGGACTCCTTGGGTTAACCTAGTGATGAGCTTGGGTCAAGCCCAAAATCATTCATGGAATGAATGTACTCAAACCCACAAGACATCAATTTATTTTTTGTGCCATTAATAATATTGATTAAATTTCTATTTTACAATATTACACGAATATGAAAATAAGTGTTAAACTACATGAATGCATTTAATTTTCACACATGAAAATAAAATACATAATCTAAAATTTTACACACAAAATTTTCACTACCAAATTTCAATTTAGTCCCTAAATTTTCATAAAATCCATTTTAGGTCCTTTTAGATTTCTAAGAATTAAACTAGTCCCACTAGTTCAGTAATTCTTCTAAAAACCACCTAGTTTAGGATTTTTCATATTTTAGGTCAAAATTAAAATTATGAATAGTAACCCTAAACCCTAATTCATGTGTTTCAAGGTAAATCAGCCCCTCTTAATTTTATAAAATCAGTTGTAGGCATATTTGATTTAAATTATGTCAAAATAGTCTTAAAACATCAAATTATGTACCTAATTTTGCATTTTATGAATTAAAACATGTACCTACATGTGAACAGCCATTTATAGGATCAAAATTAACATAAAACCTGCTGTATTAAGTCAATTTAAAACCATAACTTACTGCCCATCTCCTTCAGCCCCCATTTTAATCAAACTAGTCAACAAATTCATCAATTTATCATTAATCAATTAAGATGACAACTCGGATACCACTGTTGGGATTTCTAACATGTTCTAACTCTAATGACAGTGGAAAACAATTAAGAACACATCAAGACTCAGCCAAAATTGACACCAAAATCCAAGAAACACATATATTAAGTCCTAGATGATGACTAGTTGACATAAAATCGTAAACTATGGAAGAAAAAACACACTTTTAATGTTTCTTCATGTAGGTCGTGAGTTCTTTAACCAAAGAACAGCTAACTACCATCTCAGAATACTCTGAGATGACCTTTGTGACACTAAGGAAGAATCCCACACGTGATTCCTCTACAAAACTAACACACAAATTAGCAGAAACATGTACTAGCACAAAAGGAGAATTCGAATCACCTTATTTTGTCAATCGGATGAGGAAATTGTGAAAGGAAGAGAACCACGTTGATCACACTAATGACCAGCCTCTTGATCTCACTTTCTCTATTCTAGAAAAACCCTAAATTACTCTCAATTTAGGTGGAAGGCTCACGGCTGAATGTAGGTGTTTGAGGGACGGCAACTCTTATAAAAAAGACTAGGGTTTGGCTCTATTTAAAGACAAGTGTTTTAATTCATTACACCACTTAACAATCCTAATGCCATTAGGACCTTATTAAGTCTTTAATTAAATTAAAATTCCTCTTAAAACCACCCTCATTTTCGTGACCTTACTGTGGAAAAATAAAATGATTTAATCTTTTAATTTATCCCACATTAATCTTATCTTAATTTTAGACAAGCTTCTTAAATTATCTCGCTCTTATTTTCTTACATATTTTCACTTAAGAAATCATATTTAATAAATAATCATTGTCTTAAAATTATATAAGAAATATTATTTCTCATTCATGTTGGGCCCAGTTACCAAAATTAGCCCAAATGTCCGATCGAGCCCTATAGCCAAATTTTGACTTAAGGTGAAAAACCAAAATTACCCTTTTTAGTTTGTTGTCATCCATGCGCGATCTGTAGGACTTTTTAAAAAAGATAATGAATTTAATAACTCATAAATCATAGGCGGTGTCTAGTAAGAAACTATGATCACCCTAAATTAAATAGCTGACGAGCAGTGTCAACAACTCTACTATAATTCAAATACATCCCTTGACCTATGATACTTGATTAGCATAAGGCATGTCGTTAAGACCTTTATTTACTTCTAAATCACTTTTCTTGGTCTCTATGACAAAATTGATAAGTTTGAATAACTGACCTAATCATTTCATTCGGGTGCATCCACACTCTTCCTAATCTTGCCTATCAAGCGGTGGTTGATATCTGCTCTTATTTTAATGAGAAGGTCAATCCCTTCACTTCACTTATGCTCTTATGTATGATTCTTAGCATACCCAATCATACTCATATCTGTCAACCTTTTACGACCACCTTAGGCGTATGTCAATGTACACTAAAAATCACAACAAGAGACATAGTGATTTTTAGTCTAAGGATAATATTTGACATTACAAATAGTGATCGCTCTCCAAATACAATGCTCTACATTGTACCTATACACTTTGCTAGATATCCTAAATATATGTGACCAGTAGAACATGATCACCTAAAATGTACATACTAGTCTTAATTCATTTCTATTCCCATGGAAATAAGCGACTAGAATGTTAATCTCATAACTTCCAGGTTCTACTATCAAGGTCCTCAACCTTGATACCTCAAGCACTAAATTAACATTCTTGGATATTTTACCAAACATATATTACAAGTCAACACATGAAGTGATAAACTAATGCCTCATAATTTTATTACTAATAATAAAAGTTACAAACAATGTATTGGGCTAGGGCTTACACTAACAATACAAAGATACTCCTCTTGGTTTCTCGATCATCTTAGAACAAGATTTGAGGACACTGGAAATAAATAAAAATGTCCTAAACTTATTATCATATTAATCATATATTAACTATTCTAGTAAACCAATTTGAACGTATATTTAAAACTTTTCATTTTCAATTGCATTTTTTGCTAACTATTCAAATGATACCATCATAATTTTTCAAACATTTCTCCATCTTATATAAATAGTTTACTGTAATGCCCAAAAAAATATAACCTAAAATATGTGAAAATGGTAAAAATAATAGTGGAAAACGGGCTAAGGAACGGTTGCCTAAATCGTTCCCTAAACTGTTTTGATTGAGAACAAAAAGTTAATTTTGCGCGATGAAACGGTAATGCAAATGGTTTGGGTAAACCGTTTGCCAAACCATTTTGACCTGTCAGGTTTTAAAAACAGACTTGCGTGAAAGAATTAAGAAAGAGAAAGAAAAACCCTAAATTAGTAGCCATCTGATTTCCTCTCCTTTCCACCTTGAAAACCCTTTTTCCTATAGCCCGTAAACACTAAATCTAACCTCAAAAACCCTAGATTTTGTAGATTTGAGCTTGAGGAAGAGTGTGCATGGCGAGTCTCTTCAAAAAAGGCAAGGTAAGCTCTAACCTTATGTCTGATCTTTGTGAGATTTGAGTCTAGGTTTGGGAAATATATGTGCTTTGAATGGATTAGGGTTAATAGGAGTAATGTGGACCAAAGTTTTGGAAGAGATTTAGATTTTAGGGCTTTCGTAAGATTGGGGGTTTTGGTCATATTGAGTGGAAAATGTGAAATTGAGTATGAATTTATGCTTAATGTGAAAATTGTGGTAAAAATCTTGTAGGAAACATTTGAGATATGGATCAAAGTTGAGTTGACTTTGCAAGATTCGAGGTAAGTTCACCCAATCACACTTACCTTGGTATGTATTGCATCTTTATGGTTAAACATAGTTGACTAAATGTACACTGGTTCTGAATGATAAGAACATTGTGTGATGTGAATGT
The DNA here is from genome assembly GCA_948193385.1 of Breynia disticha f. nivosa. NCBI lineage: Eukaryota > Viridiplantae > Streptophyta > Magnoliopsida > Malpighiales > Phyllanthaceae > Breynia > Breynia disticha. Next base: position 12,151 of record CANYCX010874886.1, on the reverse strand, counting down.
AAAGTGCAAGTGTGGAATATGTTGTATTGTGTGCGAATTGTGTTAAACCTCTTATGAATGCATGATTAATGTGTGAAAGGTTGAAAGATTGATGAAGTGTGTGTTAATTGTGTTTGAACTTGTGCTAAAGCTTAATTGATTGTGGAAAAGTATGTGGGATTGTGCTTTGATATGGTTGGACGCAACATTACGATAGTTATGTGCAATGAAAATGGTTTATTATTGATGATTTTATGGGAGAAATGCTAATGAGTGCATATTGCATGATAATGTATTGAACTAAATTTGCAAAGTTCCATTATTGAGCATGTGTGGCTTATAATCTAAATTGTGATAAATCAAAGTTTATGGTTATTGATTAGGATGTTTTATGTTTCGGATATTCCATGGTATTGAGTGTTCGAATTTTGAAAAGTGGATTTTAAAATGTGCTTGTATTGAATGCTCAGTTAAGTGACGGTAAAACTGTGTTTAAATGTTATGAAATGAATGATGCGAGAAATTCATACCCATGTGATATTGTGAGATTGAGGATGGAATTAGAAATGCTTGATTTGCATTTAATCATGTCGTTATTGGCATTTGCATCAGTATGGTGCATGTTCATGCTTTATGGATAAAAATAGGGGATTAGATCGATGAAATGGAAAGGAAGGAGAAGAAGCTCCATTTTTATGAACAAAAAAAGGGGATTAGCCCAACAAAACGAAAGAAAAGGGCAAGAGCCCGTAATGTGTGAACAAAAGGGATTAGTACAGTGGAAACAATGAGCAAGAGCTTCATTATTATGAAGAGATGGGGATAGCCCAATGGAAAAAGAGAGAGAGATCTCTCAGATGAAAAGACGGTGAGAGCCCTCTAGAATGAAAGCATTGATGAGACCCCGGGCATGTTTTGTGTGGAAATGCATGAGCATTTCATTTGAATTTGCATTCATTGTAGTTAATGAAATGGTATGTGTGAAGATGAATGATATGTGTTAGTTAAATGAATGCTTTTAGTATGGTCTCTATCGATTGATGAATATGTGTTTATGGTTGTTATATTCATTGATGAATATATGTAAACGAATGTAATGTGAGTTGTGGGTTGTATGAATGACATGTAATAAAATAACGAGGTTTAGATGGTATATTATCAAGTGTGTATTGACATTGCAAATAAAAGAACTGAATAATATGATTGAATAAGAATGGTAATTAGGAACTTAGGATGAATGCTAATGGATTATATGATGGTTCAATGATGTCACATGAATACAGATGACATGTTTTCTTGATTAAAAAAGAATTAACACAATGAAATGACTGTAATGATAAACTTGTAGGTGATTGTTGAGTGATTGGATGGAGTTGTGTATTAACTCAAATTCAAGATTTTGGATGTTGTGTGAATTGATTGTTGAATGGCTTAAAGAAATGTTAATGGAATGGTAATGGAAATGAAATAGATTGTTGGGAATGGAATGGTAAGTATGTTGGTTGTTAAGTATAAAAATGATGGTTTATGCTCCGATTTATATGAGCATATATTTGGACGATTGTTTGGTTGTTGTGATTGGTGTTAAGTTACTGAAAGAAACTGGAAGCAGAGGAGAACAGTCTTGGAAATAGTTAGTGGAAACTATTTGCCAAAATCATTCCACTTTTAGGAACTTTTTGGAAGGGCAAAATGAGATCTAGAACGATTTGCATAAAACATTCTAAAAATCGTTTCACTTCCTGTGACTTTTTAAACAGTCAAAATAGGTTCGGGAATAGTTTGTGCAAAATATTTCCCAAACTGTTTCACTTTCAAGAACTTTTACAAAGGGTAAATGGGCTGGACAACAGCTTACCTAAACTGTTCCCTATGCAGTTCCCATGGACTGAACAGTAAGGAACATAAATTTAAAGGAAGGAATAACGAAACCTAGTTTTGCCTTATGAGGCTCTGAAGTACAAAACAATTAGGAATGAGGAATCCTTACAACGAATAACGTACAAATGCTTACTTGAAGTAGATATTGAATTAGGATGATTACTTTTTCCTAAACACTTATAACACCTAAAACACTTCACCAACGAGCACTTATTTATTAACTACCTCGTTAAGTTTTGTAGGTTTACTTATTGGGTATTTATATACTCACGTACATTTGTCTTCTATGTGTTGTGTGCAGAGTGATAGTAGACCTTAATTGGTGAGACTTCTGGTGGTGCTCAGAAGGTGCGATACTCATTTGGAAGGTCGGGCTCCTTAGTATTTTAGGGTTGATTTCTATTTTGTAAACTATATACACGTTCGTATAGATAGGGGTTTCATATTTTAAAATGTAAACTATTTTTCCCATGCTTCTACATTAGTGGTAAGATTGTGTATAATCAAAACTAGATTATGGTTTCCAAAGGACTTATTACTATTTTCTTCCTCTTGTTTTGTGATTTGATTGGTTTTAAAAAGAAAAAATGGTTTCCAAAAATATATATTTTATTTGGAAATGGCTTTTATAAATTTGGCCGCGACATTTACAGCTTGATACAATGTAAAACCAAAACACAGATCATGTTAGTCAATATGATGGTTGTATACCCTACATTACCAAAAGGCAAGTGTATTTATCGGTGTAGTAAATGGCTTTAAGAGCCCCAAGTGTTGATCCAACAGAGACAGATTACTAGCTACTAACTATTAACTATTATTTAGCCTACCAAATGGAGTGAAAATAATTAAAACTACTTAAACTAAGAATTAAACTAATAATTTAAACTAATAGAAATAAAAACAAGAGATTAAACCAATTACTAAAGGCAACACTTAGATCTCGAATTCCCAAATTTATTTACTATCAATTGGAATTAGATTTATTGTTATGTTTGTGACTAGACCCTGGTGATTCTAAATTATAATAGTCCCTCTCTCGAGGTAATTAATGTCTAATATTAACTAACTTAACCTGAAATCTCTTTCTAAATTAAATTAATTAATACTGCATTAATGTTTTGTGAATTACTCTATTAAGTTTGACCTTAATCCAGAGAATTTACGTCGATCTATCTCTAGACTTGTACTCGACTCCTTTTAATTATAAGTGATCTATCATATATCCGATCTCACGATGAGGCCTATATGAATCAATATGTTAATTAGAAGCAGACGTTCAAGCAATCAACAATGGCAAGGTAATTCATAATTAAATCTCAGTCAACAAACATCTCAACAATAAAACTAAAAATTCAATCTCTAGTTAAATAAATAATGGTTCATCTCAACCTAAGTCTCTAAGAGATTTAGTTTATGATTAATGGAAAAATAGCAGAAAAGATAGAAAATAACTGGTTAGCTGGAGAGAAAATCGTAATGATTCTGCTGTCGATGACTTATTTTCTCTTTAATCTTCTCTATGCTTGTCCCAAATCGTGTTCTTCGTCCTTGCCTTTAGAGAAATTAATTTTTTTCTCCAAGAATCGATGGAAATATGGTGTCTAAATTGTTAATGGAGGTGGAATGGTGTCTGAATTGTTAATGGAGGTGGAATGGTGTCAGCTGTGTGATAATGGTGTGGTAGAATAAAAGGTTTTGATGGTGGCTAAGGGTGGTGATTGGTGGAATGGTGAATAGAGGTTTTAGAATGGAGGTGTCGTGGATAATTTTGGGTGTAAGGGTTATGAAGCCAAAATTAGTTTGTATTGGTCAAAATTGGTAGGTTTTTGGTTGGCTTAAAGCTTTTGTATAGATATATGTCTTTGCTTTTATGTGTGAACAACCCTTGACTTTCGAGAAATGGGCTAACTACACAGATGCTTATGTCCTTGTATCTGTCCATTTATGACCGTGTAATTATATTATGTCTGTGTGTTGTCTTTTCTCGTCTGAGTTTGTATTTTTTTACTTCGTTTTGCCATAATTTTATTAATAAGTCATCCAGAGTCATTACCTAACTTACAAATAATAAAATTAGAGATAAATAAACTATTTTTAATGATAAATGCTCAGAATACACATCAAAAATATAATATTCATAGTCCAAAAATATGTATGATAAGGCGAAGACGTTCATCACAACACACTTATGGGCTCTGTCTTGTGTTGATCTAATACACCCTTTATTCGGTACAACACAAACCTGTAACATTTAAGTATAGTTTGTATATATATCTTTTGTAATCTAAATACACATAAAATCAACTTGTATTCAATTCATACATCACTCCCAATGAAAAACACAATTCTTTTATCAATAACAACATGCACCTCAGGCTATACTATTGTCCAGAATAGCAAACAACACTCATATATACATATATACCAAACCAACATCATCCAACAACAACAAACTTCTCAGCTAAAACTAATATCAATCATAACAATATAGATCACATCCAATATACACACAACATGCAAATGCCAAAGATATCAAGTCTTAGCTGGTGTTTGGTGAACAGAGAGAATGTTGGGAGTCGTAGCTGACCAACCTATAAAACTCTCACAAGCTAAGTCGTCTCACTACCTGATCCTAAAAATAAAATATAAGAGCATATTTGGTGAGTTGCAGGCTCAGTGAGTTGCAGGCTCAGTGAGTAATCATATAAATCATAATCATAATAACTTATTCATTTCCTATATAAACTATAATATCATTTCCTGTAACCAATTTCATATTCATAGTATCACTTATTATTAAAATTAAGATCATAATCATATTTCTAATCATACATATTGAATAATTTTCATGTAATATCATACGCATTTTATCTTTCGTCTACAATAATATTCTTCTGTCTACAATTCTTCTGTCTACATTAATATACTTCTGTCTACAATGATAGATCATATCACCATCCACACCATAATCCACCAAACCATATCATAGCACCAATATCAACAAAACCTTTATATAATTAGATAATATGCAATTGTATAACCAATCTCGTACCTCTTCGCATTTCATTTCGTATGTACTTGTTCGCAATTAGATCATATATATGCATTTGTTTCCATTTCTAACATATTCCTGTATAATTATATTTATTTCCACTTTTTACCTTTTTCTTTGCAATTCATATATAATAATAATCAATCATATATTATCACGTATTTAAATTTCATAATAACTCATATTTTAAGTGAGTTAGCCTACTCACCTGCTAGCTAAAATACTCTGAACAATACGAGCTCTAATCTTGTCCTGCTCCTCTAGCCTATCGTCCTATATAATCATATACAAAATTCTCAATATAACAAAATATATAAATATGCATGATCCTATTTCAATACTATTAATTTACTGTCTCAGCTATGCTAATTGAATCTCAGATTGATTCTACGATCAATTCGATATTTTATACTCAGTTCCTAGCTCAAACTACATGTCTCTCTCTCTCTGCATCTCTCTCTTGCTCTACTCTCTATTTTTTCTACATTCCTTCTAGTTTCGATTCGAACCTCTAACATGCTCTATGCCACTTTCATTTTCCATGTCCTGCTACAATTTTTAACATTTCAGCATTTTTAACAACTTAGCAAGGCCTGTACTTGTACTAGCACAATCATGTCAGTGTCCAAAACATGGATGTGCTCATTGTTAGACCAATGGTGGTGAGCATGTCGCCCTTCCTATGTTTTGATAATGTGCTAAAATGTGAACTTGATAAAAATTATAAACAGGATTTAAGCAGATTGTATAATGTTGATTAAAATCTGGATATAGTCTCTAACTCAGTGATTCTGAAATAATGTTAATCGACCAAGTGATGATATTAGTCAAGTAAGTTAAGTGTGCAAAGTTGTGAAAATCTTCTAGAACTGCAAAGTTGTGAAAATCTTCTAGAACTTCAGCATTTTTAACAACTTAGCAAGGCCTGTACTTGTAGGTGCAAATGACCTTTTGCAAGAGGAACTAAATTAGTCGATTGTAGTGATTTTAATGGAGTAATTTAGGTGCTAAGACCCAAGGAGTAATTATTACAGAGGTTGTAGGATGGCAATCGAACATTGGGGTTTAAAATTTGAAAGTTTGAAAAGTTGGTTCACATTAGTCGATCAAGAAGGATTGTTCATCGATCAAACAGTGAAGCAAAAATATTGGTCGACCAATTAGGTATATTGATCGAATAATATATTTAGGTCTACAAGAGGAAAAGCTTCTGTAACTTCATTACATCGATCAAAAGAAAATTGATCGACCAAACTTGAAGTGTTAGTCAATCAAAGAAAATGTTAATTGATCAATATGGTAGAAGTTAATCAAATAATATGTGTTTAGTCGACCAAGGCCTGTTCTGGAGCAAACTTGCCGAAAGACCTAAAGATAGAAGCCCTTATAAGTTGTTGGAAAGAGAGAGAAAATGATTACTTCTACATCCTAAAAAAACTCTCAGAAAAAGATCCAAGAAAGGACATAAAGTTTCATCTCTTTTATGGTCACTTGTGCAAACTAGAATAGCTCTTCTTGATCAAATTTTTTACTTTGCACATCTTGTACGAAATTCTCTAAAGTGTTCTAGCATATTTTACTATTGTAAGGTTTAACTTGAGCCAAAATTCAAGTTGGATTGTAAGGTAGCTTGAGACAAAAATCAAGCGTGTAAAAGAGCTCTTACTAAGCTCAAAAGTGAAGAAATAGCAAGTGTTGGTCAAAATCCTAAGTGAGGAATTTAGGTAGTAGAGTAGGTGTTCGGGCCAAACCACTATAAATCTTGTGTTCGATGTGCTTTCTCTTTTCTTCCGCGAAAAATCTGATTTTGGTGGTTAGCTCTATTCCTTCTAGATCTAACATTTGTTCTACACTCATATTTAGAATGTTCATGCTTATATGCTTTTCTAGGAACATGCTGCTCGTGCTTCCATCACGCCCACAATGCCATTCCTTTGCTTTCTCACCGATTTTGCATTAAAACTTTGTTTCTTCGTAACTTTTACTAGTATAACCCTCAACTTGTTTTAAAATATCATTTAGACAATTGTTGTTCTCTTATCTTCTTTAAAGTCTCTAATTGATTCTTAAAGACTAAGTAATAAGAGGCATAATTATATCCAACGTCTTTCATATTTTTGCCCATGTATTTAGCATTTTACAGATGCATACTTTTACATCATGGGCTATCAATTTTCTCAAGGAATATGGCCCAACTTATAACTTATAATATTTCCCAAAAATAAATCAAATAACAGTTCACACACGTGGCCCAATTATTTGACCAAAGTGGAAATACCAAAGTTACCTTTTTCAATTGATTTCTCGTGTGGGATCTGATAGGGCCAATTATACACATTTATTCCATTTATATTATAGCGTATTTTTATTATATTTCGATAGATAAAATGCGCAAATGTTAGAGTTTTCTTATGTTTATGGTTTTTATCTAGGTGAGCTCAAAAGATGGAGAATTCGCTATAATTCGGATGGAAAATGAAGCACATCGAGTGGGGCATTTTGAGAGGCATAAATGCATGGATCACAAGGCTAACTCGAGGCGCATTTCATTGGCTGAAATATATATTCGTAATGTGCCAGAATAAGCCATGAATGTTGATTCAAATATTGATGGTTTTAAGCTTGGGAAAAGGTTGAATTTATGGAAGAAATGGCACAATCTCGATGAGACTGGCAGAGTCTCGATCGAGATTAAGGCTTGGCTTTGGTTCCAACATCCCTAGCTTGGACAGGAGGCAAGTCTCGATCGAGACTCACCAAGTCTCGATCGAGACTCACTAAGTCTCAATCGAGATTCACCAAAATGGCACATCAGGTCGGAGAGAAAGCAAGTCTCGATCGAGACTCGTCAAGTCTCGATCGAGACTCAAGCAAATTGAATAAATAGATCTGGCAGAAGGTAAGTCTTGATCGAGACTCTTGAAGTCTCAATCGAGACTCGACCAAATGGTAGAATCAGCTCGGGCAAGGGACTAGTCTCGATCGAGACTCGTTTAGTCTCGTTCGAGACTCGGCCAAAACCAATAAAAAGTTGGGCAGAAAGGATGTCTCGATCGAGGATCATTTCAATCTCGATCGAGACTCAACATTTTGGATGCCAAAAGTTGGACAGAACATGAGTCTCGATCGAGACTAATTGAATCTCGATCGAGACTCATCCGTGATTCACAAAAAAAGACCAAAATGCTTTTAAAATGAGGGTTAAAGTGGGGGACAAAGAGAATAGATGCTCTCCAGGATGGCAGGCACTATCTTTTCCAGGAAAAGTGGGAGCAAAAAAAGTAGCTGGAGAGATGGGCATTGGGGACATTTCATAATGGCTAAATTTTGGCTTATAAATAAAAGGTTGTGTTAGGTTATTTCTTGTCTTTGGACCATGGTTTACGGCAGAGGGAAGGGAGCAATTGGGAGGCCATTTGGTTGGAGGAAAAGGTGGATTGAAGGAAGGTTTTGTGTCTCTTTTCTTCCTCTTTTAGTTTCCTTCTTCCTCTTCCTTTTTATTTTGTCATTCTAGCCATTTTAGGCTAGGTTTTTCTGTTGAGTTTTCTTGGATCTAGATTGGTGATTTATGTTTGGTTTGTTAATGGATATATTGAGGATTTGTTCATTGATTTGAATGTTTGAATGAATGTCTATTTGATTGTGCTTAATGAATGGATGATTAAATGGGAAATTGTGATTTATTGTTGTTAGCGACTCTAGGCCAGAATTGCGAAACCAAGGTGTAGAGAGGGCTAAATCATTAATTGAATCTATGTCGAAAAATCCCTAGAAGTGACATGCTAGGATTTGATATACATGGATGTCAATTAATCGATTGCATTTTTGGAACAATTAATTACATTTGTTTGTTGATTATTCATTGTTGGTAATCTTAATCCGGAGTTGCGAAAGCCTAGGATTAAGAAGGCTAAATCAAATAGAGTTAGATATTGTTTGGATAGAAATATACCAAATGAACTTAACGTGTTCGATGAAATGCCAATGAGAGTATTGCCTTTGCTTGTTTAGTGTATCACGAGAGTAGAACACTTGCGAGTCTTAAGGACGCAATTCTGAGCATCTCGAAAGGGACTCTTAATTGATGATAGCACGAGAACACCGTCATTAACCTCAAGTCATTAAGTAACCAAGTGTAGTCTCTATTGAAATCTAGGAAAGCCCACATTTTTAGTCCATTGTTGAGTCTTTATTTTCAGTTACTTGTCTTTACATTTCCTTGTTCAATTCGAAATCCCACATTCCAATTCATGTTTACTGCTTTCCTTTATTTTATTGCTAGCACCGAATCAATTTAAATACGACGTTCCTCGAGAGATTCGATCCCAGGAGGCATACTTTCACGGTAAAACTACACCGATCTAGTGCGCTTGCTAGAACCCGGTCAGGATCCTATAGGTCCATTTAATATTAACATTAGGAATTATCAATTCCTAAAGTTCATACTCACACTCTAGAAATATTTTATGATGTTTTAAATTAAATGAAGTTATGGTGACATCCATTTGACCTAATGCAAACTCACAAAGTCCCTCACCCTAAATGTCAGAATTACGTGAGGCATGGAATAATCATTCTTATGAAGTCAATTCCTTTTCTTGATATTGCAGTGACAATGATCACTTAGATAAATAATGTAATGTATTATAACATTTGGGTATGACCATACACTTATCATTTCACTGATCAAGTGGCTAGTGATATTTTCTATCTCTTCGAGAGCGGGTAATCCCATCACTTCTCTCATGTTCTCTAACATGAGCTAATGAATACGTAATCATACCCATACTTGTCACAATATTACAGGCACGTTAGGTGTATATCAAAGTAAATAAATATCCATTTAGAGTTTCATAAAGATTTTTGGTCTAAGAACTTCGATGTAAAACTTGCAAATGATAACCACTTATTCATTAGTGAATCTGAACTAGATACTATGTCATAGACATGTATCCATGATTTTTTACTGACATCTCATGTCCTTATGTTTCATAAGATTAAATCCACTAAGTCAGAAAGATTATTCCAGTCTTAATTCATCTATTATTCCCATAGTGATGACCAATTAAGAATAAGAATATTTAGAATGTAATCTCTTACATAAGGTCCTACAAGCATATGCATCACATATGCCAACTTAAGCCTCGAGAAACTCATTCATGGAAGTTCTATCATAATATGCACAAAAATAAATATGATAAAACTGAAAATACATCAATTTATTAATAAAAACAATGTTTATTGATCTAGGGCTAACACTAACAGTGTACGCATATTAAAATCCATCTATGATATTGTAATACATATTCATAAAAAAGACAAAAAAATGAAATTTGAACAAACATAATTTTATTAATTAACAGGAGTTTTAAGTTTAGTTACGAGAAAGGCACTTACATATTACCGCCCCTTATTATGTATAGCCCAAAACAAGTTGTTGAACACCTTCCTCAAAATCAACAAAACAATTAATAAGTATTCTCAACGGAACAATGATCTTCACTTTCTTAAACCACTCATATTTATTGGGTAAGCTTTTAAGAAAAGTGGTGCGTAATCTCGATTTATATAAAATATAAACATAGAAGAAATTCTCATAGCTAAAATATAACATGTACTTAAGTACTTCCAAATCTAATGTATATAAGTTTAGAAACCAATTTATATGTCACGTCCATTTACTTTCAAGTTATGACATTAGTTCTATGTAGGCTAAATTAAATCATTTGTTCTATATATGCTTAGCTAAGGCTATGTTAATGCTTAAGTAAATCAAACCATGTGGAAACAAAGCATATCACTATAATTTTTATTCAAGACTATAATAACAACATAAAAATGGTGATCACAATGTATCACGAAAACATGGTATAAAAAGACAAAAAGAAATTAAAAATTAGAAAAATAGTGAAGTTTGTAGCAAAATATATTTTCGCAAAATATATTTTCGGGAAGCATAAAGATGAATTAAGCAGCAACACCCATTAGACCAAAAACTTTGTTAGGGAAAAAAGTTGAACTCCCATAAGTTGCAAAATTCAAACACAACAACATGATGCTTATAGTGCCCAAGTGATAATAAGACTAGGCAAATGTAGATAATGTAAGTGTAAGCCCTAGCCCAATACATTGTGTGTAACTGTTATTATTGAGTAATAAAATTTTGAGGAAGTTTATCACTTCATGTATTGACCTGTGGTACATATTTTATAAAATATCCAAGAATGTTGAGTAAGTGCTTGAGGTATCAAGTTTGAGGACCTTGATAGTATAACCTGGAAGATATGAGATTAACATTCTGTATATCCCTAGTCACTTGTTCTATGGGAATAAAAATGAATTAAGACTAGTATGTACTTTGTAGATGATCATGTTCTACGGGTCATATATATTTGGGATATCTAGCAAAGTGCATAGGTATAATATAGAGCATTATACTTGGAGAGCGATAACCATTTGCAATGTCAAATGTTATCCTTAAACTGGAAATCACTGTGTCTCTTGTTGTGATTTTTAGTGTACTTTGACATACACCTAACGTGGCCGTAAAAGGTTGACAAGTATGGGTATGATTGGGTATGCTACGAATCATAATTGAGAGCAAGACTGAAGTGAAGGAATTGACCCACTCTATGAGAGATGATATCACTGGCCGCCTGATAGACAGGATTGGACAGAGTGTGGCCGCACCCGAATGAAATGATTAAGTCATTTATTCGAACTTATCAATTTTGTCATAGACATCAAGAAAAGTGATTTATCTTAAATAAGGGTGTTAGTGACATGCCTTATGCTAAATCAAGATATCTAGGTTCTGGGATTTATTTGAGTTGTAGTAGGGCTGTTGACACCGCTCGTCAGCTATTTAATTTAGGTGATCATAGTGTCTTACTAGAGACCGCCTATGATTTGTGAGTCATTAAACTCATTACCTTTATTAAATAGTCCTACAGATCACACGCGGATGGCAAAAAAGCTAAAAGGGTAATTTCGATATTTCACCTTAGGTCAAAATCCGGTCACTGGACCGGGTTGGACATTTGGACCAATTTTGGTAATAGGGCCCAAAACGGATGAGAAATAATATTTCTTACATAAATTTAGGACAAAGATTATTTATTAAATATGATGTCTTAAATGAAAAATATGTAAGAAATAAAGAGAGAGAGAGAGAATATAGGAGGTATGTCTTAAATTAAGACAAGGCATGTCTTAAATTAAGACAAGGATAATTAA
>CANYCX010874388.1:0-10150 GCA_948193385.1 Breynia disticha f. nivosa | reverse complement strand
ATATCAATATCTTCCGTTGAAAAGGGAATGCTGCACAATGGAATGCAACATTAAATTATTGAATCTAACACCAACTCATTTCATTCACCTATGTTTGTATTATTATTATACAACGCGGGTTTTGGATTTAAATGAAGCTGGACTACTACTTATGATCAACAAAAATATTTGCTTCGGAAATATCAAGCCATCATCATCATGCCTACACAATTTCCAATTCAGCAGGAATAACAACATTTGCCACTCGATAGAGTCGAATGTATCGATGCATCGCAGCAAAAGAAAACATTGATAAAATAGGAAGTACGAATTTAATATGAGAAAGAATAGCCCTAAAAAAACAAGAGCTATACACTCTTGCAATTAATCTATCGAATGGAGTTTGATAGCATCGATTTAGAAACACTGATTGAATGTGGATAAATTAATGACCATGAGGATGCTATTCATTTAGATAACACAAGATGTATAGCTAGTAAAATATTCATTAACTACTTTCATTCCAAAAAGCACATGCAGAAAAAGAGAAATATTCATAAAAATCATCATTTTTGATAAAAGAAAAATAATGACGACGCTCCCAGAGCACGCACACAATCCAAAAAGCATCAATTCAAGGCAATTACTGAGATGAAAGAGATCTGTCTTTAACTGTAATCATATTAAGTGTAATATGGAATGAGCATACCTCAAATCATCATCCAACAAGAATGAATTAGATGTTAGATTCAGATTATCCTTATTCAGCGTCTCTCTCATTTGTGCAACCACCTATGCAAAAAGTTACAAATCAAAACCTGAAGGAAGCAGCTTTTAATTAAGCAGCCTAAAGGGATGGTCACGAAAGGAAATATTACCTCATTTGACACACTCTGAGTGCCATATTTATCATCCCAATACATAGTACTTATACGATAAATTTGGCGTACAGTCAATGCCTGTCCAAGTATCATAAACAGTTTTAAAATTGTCTCCCAATAAATTCCTCAAGCAGTTAGACACAAGAAATTGGACAATGATATTTGTAGAGTTCTTACTGGACAAAGATCCTGCATTATTTCATCAAGAGATTTTTTTCTTTTCTGGTGTATCACCTAAAAATTAAAATAATTCATAAGCAAAACCAAATCCTGGAGTACAGAATTCAAATTGATAGTTATCAGAGAAAAAAAAAATTGAAATGGATAAGATTCTATGCCAATTACCAAAAATCCAACCGCTTGTCTGATATAGTTTAACTCATGCCATGAAGTACCAGCATACTGTGTTTATCGTACAAAATAAGAATTATGAAGAATTAAGCTGTGACAAAACCTTTAAAAAAGAATGGTGTATTTACCTCCTCTGTTGCATTAACTATCCATTTCTCCAGTTCAGCAAGACCCGATTTTACATATTCCCCATTCGAAAAGGTGCAACATTCACGTCTCAACAGAAGACTAAGAAGGAATCATTGATTAAACAACATAGATTCGCTGTCATGAAATGATATAACCATTCCCAAATTGTAACCACTCACCTGTTGAAAAGCGATATGTTGATGAAAGAGAACACTTGGGTGATGAGCTTACGAATGAAAAACGATGGTACCTAGACACATAAGTTTTGGTTATTAAACGTATAGACAATAATTATAATATTAAAAACAATGGTATCATGTCACATTCAACAGATCAGAGAAACTCGATGCAAATTTCTAGCTATCATGTCTCTTATCAATTATGGAATATAGCCAAATGTTTTCACAAAAACAACGGATATCTTCCAAATTTCTCAAGTAATATTTGATCATATCATCATTTACAAGTGTCTGGTCACACCGTAGAAGAATGAAACTCACACATCATGTTCAAATTTAAAGAACTCTGCAAGAAATAATCACACCCATGGTCAACAATCCTTGTACATTTCCAAGTACTAGCATTCTAAAAAGTTTTAGTATAGAGATTTAAGGAGAAAATGAGCATACATTATTGTCACGCAAACGACTCATCAGAGAATCCAAAAAGTTGATGATGCTCTCCCATTGACTAGTAATTGCTTGCGGGGGAATACCACCAGGTGATCGAGATGTCTTGCCAGCATGCCTTGCACTTTTTGGTGCCTTGAAATAGCCATCAATAGTTAGTTGCTTCAACATTTTTTCTGGCTTTTAAGATTAAAAAAAATCTAAAAAGACATTGCCCCCATCAAAAAATTCTATTTTGCTCCTTCAATGAAAGAAACATACACAGTTCTCAAGGAAATGAGATCAAAACAAAGTAACAAACATATATTTTATAGATGCAAAGATCTTGAAAAACTCACCTGAATGCATGAACCCAACAACGGGGATAATTCTTTCTTCAAATTGTCCCTAATCAAGCCAAATATCTTCTCCACACATGCAGTTAATTGCTGTTTAAATAGTATTGCCGGATATCTTGCTTCAAGTGGTGATACACCATCCTCAAGTCCAAGATATTTGAAGGGCGATTTCAAACCCTGAGAAGCGCAACAAACTAAATCTAAGGATTAAACAAGGAAAAAAAAAAACAAACCATTACCATCTACATCAGAAGGTAGCAACAAAGTCAATCTACAACAGAAATAAGTTTCAACGATAACCATTAGGTCCATAACACGTCTTAAATGGAACTAACATGCACAACTCTCCCAGGTAAACCAGAAGTTGCAGAGCGATTGGCAGCAGTCAAAAAACCATTAGACCGCAAATTCCTTTGCAAGAGGCAAAGAAGCGCTGATGCATTTGACAGCCAATATGGTAACATTGTGTCCTCATCCTCAACCTGAATCAGTCACAAGCAGACAATTCATAAATCGCCTTTCCAAAGAAAAATTCCACAATTTTTCCAATGCTTATTTCATATTAGACCTAAAACATCATTTAAGTTTCAAAATACTGTTCCATTAAAGATATAAAGTATAAAACACAAATACATTCATCATGCTAGATCATTGATACGGAATCACTTTTACAATCATATAGGAACTTAGCCAATGATCTATTATTGCAATAATACGTGTAAAAATTGCCACAAAAGAAAAACAATGACAACCACCACCAGGAGCTTAATAATTCAAGTGAAGCAAATCGTCTAAAATAATTTTCCTTAGGTTAGAAACAAAAGACAGATGTTTTGACAATTGATAAATCATCATCACTGATAGAACGTTTTGGATGTAATTCTAGTTGTACCAAATTAACAAATTTGAACTCTCAAGGAACAAACAACTATAACTGTTAAGCACGCAGAGCAAACATTTCAACAATGTCAAACGTGATGATAGAGATCTCATTACTTTAACTATAAAATTTTGAAATTACAATTGATGTATGTACAGAAGGTATTATAAAAAAAATTTAAATAATAAAAAGGCCAGGGAAAAAGGCAAAACGAAATTCAGAACAATTAAAAGGCTAATCCCACCTAGAATAGGAAAAAGAAAAATTATCAAGACATTATGCCGACAAAAGGAAACTTACCTTGAGGGCTTCATTAATCCCCTCAATAATATAGTCAAAAATAATTGTCCTTTCAGACTCAAAAGCATGCCACTGAAGAAGGCATCTGTATATAACACATGCTGCCAGTGGTTTCCCATCCACAAAGCCAAGATGTTCTTTGATACACCTTGAGAGGAATTCATAGTTCTCCTGTATTTCAAAAGAAAAAAAAAGGAGAAAATAAGGATCAAACCCTCACCACAAACATCCACGAAATTATCCACAAAAGCTTTGAACTTAGCATATCTTAAACTAAAGGTCCCTGATAGAAGAAAACCTGGTGCCTTTCTGCAGTTAATTTTGAGCGACGTGATTCTGAAAAACCATGTGAAAATGGCGTAATAAGTTTTGAAGGTGTAGGAGATTCCTGCATCAACCACTAAAAATGAGAGAACATTCCAAAAGCACACAGAGCAAAAGAATTCATAAACAAGCAAAAAAATCTCACAAATGATATCTTCCGCTCAGCTGCCGCAAGAGTTAGTGCACCAGAATATTTCTGCTTCACAATCAAAAATAGAAAATTAGAGAAAACACAGGAACAGTACACAACTCTCTTTTTTTTTACCACAAACATGCAGCTCTTTGACTCACGCTATCTACCTAAATCTACAACCAAATTTACAAAAGAAAACACAAACATCCATTTCTCGATTCAACAGCAGTCCACATGGCTGATTTTCAACCTTACACAATTTGCTTTAGCCAATGAAAAACTATATGGTTTAAGGATGAAATGAAAGATAATATCCTCACAGACTAAAAGAGATGAAAAATAATGGTGCAAAAGCTGGAATCAGCCACAAGGACTAAATTCTACAGTAAGAAGCAGTTAAGGGATGTCTGTATCGCTAATAAGGCATTATAAAATGCAAGCACCAGTTAAATAATTTTTTTACAAAGAGTTTGCTAAATGATGGCACAAAAGGCTGTCCAACTTACATCAGAAAACGCCTTCACAAGACCAGCACGGCTAGCCTTGGGAGTTACACTCAATGCTTTCTGCCGCAGCACATGGTTCTCATCTTCCAGATGTGAGAGCTTATCCTCAAGACTGATATGAGAAATAACAGGCGTCAAAAGAACACAACTTCAACAAAAAAAAAAGCTAAATCATAAACTTCTTAAATAATTTTGAAGACAACAGCCCACCACAAGAGCAGATGCATTGCTCATGTATGTCCAAGTGTCAAAATTTGACACGGGGCAGTCAACGAATACATAAATGACCCAAGTAATTGCATCAGCAATTTCTTAGAAAGTTCTGCAGTATATAATCTTCAATTATTTCTTCAATTTTTCAAGCCTTAATTTTTCTTAAATTAATAATTAAAATATAGTTTCTTGTGGAAAGTCAAGTGTGAACGTGATCTCTTATTTATGTAAAGTTATGTCAATTAGTCCTATAGAAGGAAACTTAGCTGTAATTAGTTAGGAAAGATCCCTAGATGTTAGCTGAGATTGTCCTAATCTGATTGTATAAATTGTAAACATACTCTAACGATAATATACATTCGGGAATACCTCTGATTTCAAGTTGGTATCAGAGCACCAGTCAGGTATTCTCGACAAACACTCTTAAAATACATTATGTCTACATCAGAGGTAGTGAACTCAGGGCCTCCTCCGATTCTGTCAAATCCTGGAGATGCCGAATGGAGAACTTCCTTGAGAATCACTTCCACAAAGCTGAATGGGAAGAACTTCCTGAAATGGTCTCAGTCAGTGATAAGGTATCTTAAGGGAAGAAAGAAATATGGTTACATCACAGGAAAAGTGAAGAAACCAGAGGAGGCTGACCCAGAATTTGAAAACTGGGAAGCCGAGAACTCAATGATCATGACGTTGTTGATAAACTCCACGGAAGACAGCATTGGATCTACCTATATGGTATATGCCACAGCGAAAGACCTTTGGGATAATCTAGTTCTGATGCATGCGGATCTAGATAACAAATCTCAAATGTATGAGGTTAGCCTAAAGGTAGGGGAAGCTCGTCAAGGGAGTATGGGTGTCACCAAATACTACAACACCTTGAAAGGACTTTGGCAGGATTTGGATGCATTCCATTTCCATACCTGGGAGTCGGCAGCTGATTTAAAACACTACAGGAGAATTGTTGATGACCAAAGGATCTTCAAGTTGTTGGCTGGGCTCAACATGGACTATGATGAGGTAAGGGGGAGAATTATAGGCCGAAACCCCCTGCCCTCCATTGATGAGGCTTTTGCAGAAGTTAGAAGAGAAGAAAGTAGGAGAGGAGTGATGATAAAAGAAAACTAACACTCCTGGATCGAACTCTCTGCCTTTGGAAGGATCAGCGCTGGTGTCCAAAGAAGACGTGGCTATGGCGGCCAGATTTAGCAAACAAAAAGGGAAAAAGGACGATAAGTCTGGATTGTGGTGTGACTTTTGCAAAAGGGTCAGGCACACAAGAGAAACCTGCTGGAAACTCAAAGGCAAACCTTTTGATTTAGGTGAACAAAAGGGACAAAAGGTAGGGAACACAGCTGAAGCGGGAACCGAAGTGTTTAGCGCAGAGCAAATAACTTATATCCAAAAACTGCTGAAGCCGCAAGCCAATGTAGCTGGTATTCCAGCAACTTTTGACACTCAGCAAGGTAACTCTGAACTCACTACATCACCTAACAATATGTGGATAGTTGATTCAGGGGCTATGGATCATATGACCTGTCAATCTTCATTATTTCAGACCTACGAACCTTCTAATGGTCAAGAGAATATTATAATTGCAGATGGGTCATTCACACCCATTGCTGGCAGAGGCACGATAACACTAACTCCTGAACTGCATCTTAAATCAGTGTTGCATGTCCCAAAACTAGCGTGCAATCTCTTATCTATTAGCAAGCTCGTTCAAGATTCTTCATGTAGGATGTTTTTTTGTGATATAAAATGTGTTTTTCAGGACATGGCCTCGGAGAAGATGATTGGCAGTGCTAGGGTGAGAGATGGACTCTACTACCTAGCTTGGGAAGGCACGGTGCAGAAACAGGCTCAGGGCTTGATCGGTTCTAAGGCTGGTTTAGAGGAAATAAGGTTGTGACACAAGAGATTAGGTCACCCTAGTCTATTGTATTTGAAAAGATTGTTGCCAAATAAAGTGAATAAGAATGTTTCTGATTGAGTGTGAGTCATGTATACTTGCAAAAAGTCATAAGAATAACTATCCAAGAAAAGCCTATAAGCCTACAGAACCCTTTTCACTGATTCACAGTGACGTGTGGGGACCATCTAATATAAAAACTAGAACTGGAAAGAGGTAGTTTGTGACCTTTACAGATGATCACACAAGGGTCGGCTGGGTATTCCTCATTAAGAAAAAATCCGAAGTAGCAATGGTGTTCCAGAATTTGTACAAACTGGTTGAGAATCAATTTCAACACAAGATAAAGGTGTTACACTCGAACAATGGTACCGAGTACTTAAACGGAATACTAGGAAACTTCTTAAGGGAGAAAGGAGTGTTACATCAAACTATCTGCGTAAACACCCCACAGCAAAACGGAATTGCAGAGAGGAAAAATAGGCACTTGCTTGAAGTTACAAGAGCACTCATGTTTTCTATGAATGTCCCTAAGTACCTCTGGGGAGAGGCTCTACTGACAGCTACCTATTTGATTAATAGGATGCCTAACAGAACTCTGAACTTCAAAGCTCCCTATTCGGTTCTGAGAGAGTTTTCCAAGAGACTTGCCTCCGAGAGTACTCGGATGTGTGGTTTATGCTCACTCTAAAGGACAGACAAAGTTGGATCCGAGGGCACAGAAACTCATTTTTGTGGGCTATGCCGTAAATCAGAAGCGATATGTGTGTTATGATCCAACAACCCGGAAGACGATAACTTCACTGGATGTCACTTTTCTTGAACATCAAGCTTATTTCCTCAGGGGGAGAAATCTGAAGTGGAAGGAAACAAGTCAGGATGTGGTAGTAATTTTTGGGACTTAGATGTCTCAGTAATGCCTAATTTTTCTGACTTCTCTACAGGATCCCAGCTAAGAGACAATACTGTCTCCACTAATAGTGGCCCAGCAGCACCTGAAGAGGTGGAACAGACACTCTCAATACAGATGATGTGGACTTGGAAGGCACCAGTGGCAGACCTCAGATGAAGGAAATCAGGGTTTACTCACGGAAACAAAGAAACTGTGCTGTTCAACTTGGAGCTGAACCTATTCCTACAGGTACTTCCCTCGAGATCGTTCCAAACGATGATTCTAATGAAACACTACCTATTGTTACAGCACAAGCTGAAGACGGAGACCTACCTGGTGACTTCTATTTACCTATTGCTGTACGAAAAGGGAAAAGAACCTGTACCCAACATCCCCTGGCCAACCATATGTCCTACAAGAGGCTGTCCGAGACTCACAAGACTTTTGTGTCTCAAATCACAAAGGTGTTCATTCCCAGGAACATTGCAGAAGCAAGGGCAGACAAAGAGTGGGAATTGGAAGAACTAAAAGCTCTAGAAAAGAATGGCACGTGGGGTGTCATAAAGAACCCTGGAAACTTAAAAACAGTGGGCTACAGATGGGTTTTCACAGTTAAGTTCAAGGCAGATGGAAGCATTGAAAGAAGGAAGGCGCGCTTGGTTACAAAAGGGTTTACCCAGACCCTAGGGATCGATTATCAAGAGACATTTGCTCCTGTGGCAAAAATCAACACCATACGGGTTTTGCTATCTCTAGCAGTGAATTTGGACTGGGAGTTACATCAACTTGATGTGAAGAACGCGTTTCTAAACGGGGACCTAGCTGAGGAGGTTTATGTTACGACTTCGGGTTTGGGATCGTGTCACGGGACGATGTCCTGCTTCTGAATGTAGAGGCTGTTTCGTGAGAGAGAGCTATCTATCTCTAGGTTTGTTATTTCTGAATTGATACCTTTATTGATACGGCTGAACGCCTTTTATAAAAGTACATCATATCTTCTAAATAGATTTCTAGTAGTGCTTAGACTCCACTAAAGCTGATCTAAATAACTGCTGCTAACTTCTAACTGAATGCAAACTCTAGTTGAAAAGAAAGATAACGATAAAGGAAATAATATTTACTGTCAACTCCCTCGAACTGGACTGGACTTATTGGGCTGTTTCTTCCTAGAATATTGTTTCCCTACGAAGGAGTCCATAACAGTTTACATGGATGTTCCTCCTGGTTTTGAGGAAAACTACGGAAGTGGAAGGATATGCAAGTTGAGGAAAGCTCTTTACGGGCTTAAGCAGTCCCCTAGAGCATGGTTTGAGAGGTTTGGCAAAGCTATAAAGTGCTTGGGCTATAAACAAAGTCAAGCATACCACACAATGTTTTACAATAAGTCTGTCGAAGGAAAAAAGGCAATCTTGATCGTCTATGTTGATGATATTATCATCACAGGAGATGACATACAGGAAATTGGGAACCTGAAGCAGAGGCTGGCCAAGGAATTCGAACTCAAAGACCTAGGACAACTAAAGTACTTTCTTGGAATGGAATTTGCGAGATCAAGAAACGGAATCTTTGTAAACAAAAAGAAATATGTGCTGGATCTATTATCAGAGACAGGGTTTCTGGGATGCAGAATAGCTGAAACACCTGTTGAAGAAAACCTAAAGCTACAACCAGCGGCTCATGAAAAAGTAGTTAACAAGGAAAAATACCAGAGGTTGGTAAGAAGATTGATCTATCACACACCAGACCAGATATTGCATTTGCAACAGGCTTGTTGAGCCAATTTATGCATTCACCTAGGCTGGAACATTTCGAGGCAGCTTACAGAGTGCTAAGGTACTTGAAAGGAACTCCCGGGCAGAGATTGATGATAAAAAAGGGAAGAATATGGACATTGAAGTCTTTACAGACGCCGATTGGGCTGGAGACAAGAATGATAGGAAATCTATCTCTGGATATTGTACTTTTGTTGGAGGTAACCTAGTGACTTGGCGAAGTAAGAAACAAAGCGTGGTTGCCAAAAGTAGTGCTGAAGCAGAGCTAAGAGCACTAGCCTCTGGAGTTTGTGAAGCCATTTGGATCAGAAGAGTGTTGAAGGAACTAGAAATTCCTATAAGGGTTCCAATGAGGATCTATTGTGACAACACAGCAGCCATCTCTATTGTGCATAATCCTGTCATGCATGACAGGACTAAACATATTGAGATTGACAAGCATTTTATCAAAGAAAAGGTGGACACAGGAGATATTTGTATCATCTATGTTCCAACCTCTCAACAAACGGCAGATTCCCTAACTAAGGGGTTAGCACAAGATCAGTTCCTCAAACTTGTTAGCAAGCTGACGATGGAGGACATCTACAGCTTGCTAACAAGTTTGTGGAACTGATCATGTGCTAAACCCTTAGATAGGGAATCTGCCGTTTGTTGAGAGCTTGGAACATAGATGATACAAATATCTCCTGTGTCCACCTTTTCTTTGAGTAAATGCTTGTCAATCTTCCTGATTTCAGACCTATGAACCTTCTAATGGTCAGGAGAATATTTGAATTGCAGATGGGTCATTCACACCCATTGCTGGCAGAGGCACGATAGCACTAACTCCTGAACTGCATCTCAAATCAGTATTGCATGTCCCGAAACTAGCATGCAATCTCTTATCTATTAGCAAACTCACCCAAGATTCT
>CANYCX010874312.1:0-14591 GCA_948193385.1 Breynia disticha f. nivosa | reverse complement strand
AGATGTATTTATATATATATACATCCATTATAAATGTATTCCATGTTTTCCGCATTTAACTCTGATGGACAAAGGATTTGTATTAGCGTATTGAAAACCATTTTCCTATTTTCTCTCTCTTACACACTCGTTTGATTGAATGCTTTTAAAAAAAATATAGTGCGTTTTTAGCATTTATTTAAAAATGAACTTTCCGAAAATTGGCGTCACAACCCAAGTATTTAAGAAAAAGAATTCCTATATTCAGCTGCATTTTGACATCTTTTTTGGCCATGAGATTCTTAATAGTGGTGTGATCGATGAACATAATGAATTTTGATCCCATTAAGTATTTTCAAAATTTCTCCATGACATAGACAACTATAAGCAGCTCCTCAGTGATAGCATAATTGATTTATGTCAGATTAAGAAGCTTGTTAGCAGAATGTATAACATGTGGGCAACTATCTTTTTATTTTCTTAAAATAATATCGACGGCATAATCACTAACATCACACATGATCTCAAATAGAAGAGTCTAATTCAGAGTGGAGAGGATTAGTGCAGCTTGAGACACTCAAAATTAAAATTAAATGGTGCTTCATTTAGGAACAAAGCACAAAGAGTTTTGCTTATACAAGAAAAACCTTGAATGAAATGTTTATAAAACACGACATGACCAAGGAAGCTTCTTTAACAGATATAGGTGGGGCTAATTGTTCAATTACTGCAACTTTAGCATTTATCAACTTTTATACCGTTAATAGAAATTCGATGCCCTAACATAATTTCTTCCTTTACCATGAAGTGGCATTTCTCCCAATTTAGCACAAGGTTAGTTACTTTAAATCTAGCAAGCACTTCTGCTAAATTGAAGAGGCAAACATCAAAAGTATCACTAAATACTAAACATTTATCCATGAATATTTCAATGATACTTCCAATCACATCAAAAAATCTTTCCATCATATGTCAAAATGCAGAAGAACCATATCGTGGCACCTTGAATTTTTTACCGTAAAAGCATACACAAATCATGTAGAAATGAAAAGGAGCGAGAGGTTAAGATTAACTGGATCTGAAGGGATAAAAGTATGAAATAATGGTGAAGAAAAGAAATTCTAGGGAGGAATAACGTAGGTTAGGCTTGACACTACAACCTAAAATAAAATAAATTAAAGTAAACTAATGCAAATTACCTGATTAAGTTAACGCACATTAGTTGGTGTCTACGTATGTTATCGAGGCTTTGATACACATTAGTAGAGTGAAAAATTGTATTTTAATGGGAAAACCCTTAAACCAACACATACAAACCTATCCTCTCAAACTAAATTATTTTCTCTCAACTCCCAACATCCTTTCCACACTCATTACATCAAATTCCACCATTTTTACACAAAACACCTCTATACTCGTCACTTCAAAGAATATCTAGGGTTAAGAAAACTCCCACCTAAGGTAAAGTTCTTTAGTTTTTGTGAATTAATTAATAAATAAAAGAGAGAAAAAAACAAATTAGGAGTAAGATGATGTTGCTCTTACATATAGGTGGATAAAAATATGTGGGATGGTGTTTATGAAAGTGGGTTTAGGGTTTTATGGATGTTGAGGGGAAAGGTTATGGTTTCCTTTGGGAATGAAAGAAAAGAAGGAGGGAGGAAGGGATAGTGTAAAGAAGGTTGGAGAGGAAAGATGGGAACTTCCAGGAGACAAAATAGGGAGAGTGTTAGAATAATTTGTAGGTTACAAAAAGGGGAAGGATGAATCTACAAGGAGTGAGCTTTATATGAGAAAGGTAAGAAAAGAACATCTTGGTTTATGTTGACTGTTAATATATTGGATTTTTATTTAATGTTTTAGGAACCCGAGATGAGTAATTGGAGCGTTTGCTAAAGAGAAGCGTTGAGTATGGACCTTAAGGTAAGTGTATACATTGACACTTACGTAACTATCATTTGCCTCTTGTATGGTTAAATATATTTGATATTAACTACCTACACATTGGATGATTTGCTAATTTGATTGACTGTTATTTGGAATTTTTTAAATGTAGTGTTTAAATGTGTTGCAAGGTGATTGTTTATTTGAGTTTGACGTAAAATGTGAAGGAGAATGATATGATGAATGCTTGAATGTTGATATCGTATTATTGTCAATAGTGGTAGTTGTGGCGGTTGTGGCGTACATATGAGTGAACTGTACTTTTTGTAATATGGTGTAAGATGTGATGAACCTTATTATGCATTTTGAAATATAATGTTCGATATGTGAAGAGTATGAATGTGTGAAATGTGTATGATGTGACTTGTATGCATAATATATGATTTTGTGTTCATGGTTAGAGTTCTATTATTGGGATTTTATAAGATTATAACATTTGGTTAAGTGTGATGTTATTTATATCGACAGTGATATTTGGTGTGACTTGTATGAGTTGAGTAATATGGCTATTGATTAAGGATGTACGTTTACTTACATATTCATTAAAATGATTTATGTTTATGAGTGTGTGTGCAATGGGTGGCATGTGCATGATTTTGAGTACATATGTGTCATACTATTTTGTATGGAAAGTAACGTAATGTCATGAATTGAATGAGTTATTAGATGTCGTGAGAGATTGATGAGCATGATGAGAGTTTATGTTAACGAATTAAGGTATTTGAGGGAATTTTGTGTTGAGTGAAAAGGAAAATAGAACAAAGTAGAAAATAAATGTGAAAATATGATCAGGTGTGTTTTAAACATCTTGTGGAGTGTATATATGATTTATAAGTTTGTGGTTAAATTGAGAATGATGTTGATTTTGATTAAGACAATGTAACCTAAGATGAGTCTAATGTTTGAGCTTTGATGAAAGGAAGATGTAAATTTGAATTAGTGGATTTAGTGTGGATGTTTGAGTGGTGTTAAAATTAAAGAATGATATGAAACAAATTAATTAGATTGATTTAAAACAAGCGATATCACATGAATTACTTGATGAAGGAAATAAATATATAAGCTAGAAAAGACATTATGATAATTTCAGTGATGGAGGTATTTGTACCTTATGAGAGTCTGAGATAAATATAAAGGGAGGTTACATCTAAAGGGTAGGAGATCCTCTATACTCAGATGTTGTGAGTACTGGTACGGACAATATTACGAGTACCAGTGAGTACAATGTATGCGTACCATTGCGTACTGTGTTATGAGTATTGATGTGTACAGTAAATGAGTATCATTGGGTACAGCTTCCTGAGTACCGATGGGTACAGTAAATGGCTATCGGTGGGTACAAAGTTATGAGTACCGGTGGGTACATTATATGAGTACTCGTGGGTACAGTATTATATGTAATGATGGGTACAGTTATTAGTGAGTACCAGTGGGTACAAGTGGAGGTAAAGGACTGAGAGTACTAGAGGGTACAGTTGGAGGGTAAGAGTTCCTCTGTTTCTATGGTAGGTAGTGTAGCGGTGGGTACAAAGCTTCGAGCTAAATAAAGATGATAGAGGATCCTCTACGTACTATTATGAGTAGAGTACCAAGGAATACTAAAGAAAGATAGACATTTATAACGTAAGTGATTGAAACGTGATGCATATGTGATGGATTGTAATGATTTAAATATCTCGATGCTCAGGTGTGTTTTCATGGTTATTGATTGTATGGAAATTGTATGATTTTGCATAATCATTTCACGATTCATACAGTTTGATGTTGATCATGTATATGATATGGCATTATGTGATTGTGAAGGGATGATATGATTGAGAAATAATGAAAAGACATTTCATGAACATGATGCATATGCATTGAACATTTGGGTGAATAATGAGATTGATTGTGTCATACTAAATGATAATATGGATTAGTTGTTGTTATATGTTAAATGTTGAAAGGTCGATTGAATTACATGATAATGGAATTGGGTAATTGATTTCTATGAGAATAGGGTATGTTGGCATGCGGATGTTATTGTTGTGTTGTCGCATGATTTACATGTGTGTGTATAACAAGGCAAGTGCATGTGCCATATTAACGATTAAGGTAAGATCGTTGTGAAATGTGGTTTGTAGATTATTTGCAGTTTTCAGGTATGTGCATTTTGATGTGTTGATTAGTGCGTTGTGGGACTCAACGAGGAATGCATAGGTGATGATTTGAGAGTGTGATTGAAAATGTTGGATATGTGTTGGATTGCTATGAGTATGATCTTGCGCTTATGTTTTTGGTAATGTACCTTGAGTATATATTGGTTAATGCTAATAAATGTGTGAATTGTGCAAGAAACTTGACTAGGATTAATCAAATAGAGATGAGATGTAAAATTTGATGCATGGAAAGAATGAAATGGATTTATAGAAAATGGATTACTTTACATGACACCTAGTAAGAAGAAAGACGACATAAACTCAAACTTATATGTGCTCGAATGTACGATTGCAATAGGTTAGATTGGCTTAGATAGTGGTGTTGGGGTACCCACTCACCGAGTATTAATACTTGTAGTTGTTTTACGTGCAATTGTTTTATGTATGTAGGATTCAAAGGATTTCCACAAGGGAGGTCGACGAAGCACATTTGGCAAAAAGGATTTAATGGTGCAGGATTTTATATAAGTGGTTTTACTGAGTACATTGTATATACTTTAATGCCTTGCATTTTTTAAAAAAAATCCACATGTACACCTTCATTGAGCATTAGATTATCTTAGGCATTTACAAAAAATACTAAATAAAATATTTATGTTTTGAAATTTAACGGAAATAAATAGAATTAAATTTAGGCTTCACACAAAGTATATAGGTCAGTACAACCCACTAGACAACAATAACATATGTTAATCTAGCTGGTTAATGTACATTATTCAAATTGCTTCCCAGATTAATGTGGGTTTAATAGTAAATAATGTACGTTAACCAAAGTAATGTTGGTTAATCCCCATGTTAACCGTACGTTGTTTAGCTCTAATCTGCACTAGTTTGACATTTCGACATCACACCAATAGTTGACCAATTTTCCACCTCAACTAGCATCAAGCCAATACTTTCCTCATCGTTATACACACATACTAATGCTCATACTAGCACACAAAGAGAAACACATCAAACATCATGCAATTAATAAACGAATCACAATTCATCCATGTATCATACTCTCACACATCAAGCTAACTTCGTCTAAATCTATCCTACATATTTAACCACGCCCAGACTTACTTATGTACATCTTCTTTCTTTCCATACACAACATCTTATCAATGATAACATACCAAATCTACATGAACTTATGAATCATAACTATAGTTTTGCACTTCACATCTTCATACATAACTCGTATCACACATATCCACATTTTTAACCTACATATTCTCATACATGTCAATCAATCAACTTCCTTAAACACATGCATTACATTCCAAGTATTTACATATAATATAAAGTTGCACTTATCAATAGGTATCACATAGTCATTCAGATTATTTATCAAATATGTTCAATGCAAATGTATTATGATCATGGCACCTTATCATTTGAGGTATATGTACTTAAGATTCCCAGTCATGCATTACCTATTCTCTCTCGTTGGTTAAATTGTGTCGATGTGCTTAGGATTTCCCAGTCTCACATGACATTTTATCATTCGAGGTACATGCACTTAGGATTACCAAGTCTCGCATTAACATTTTCATCTTTTTATTGTTCAAATAAGTGTCGATTCACTTAGGATACCCAGTCTCACATGACACCCTCCAGCCATGGCACATGTGCTTAGGATACCTAGTCTCAGATCGCCATTGTTACGTAAGTTGACAAACCAAGTGTCGATGCACTTAGGATTACCCAGTCTCATATGACGCTCTCTAATTTCTAGCATATGCATTTAGGATTACCCAGTCTCACATTGCTAGTTCCATTCACATTGGTCAACCAAAGATTGGCACACACATTTATCATTATTTCTCATTTTCTTAATCAAACATCTTGTGGCCTTTTGATTCCATATCTCTATCCCAACTTTGCGATGCATTTATGCCATATGCATGTATGTCATGAATGCACATGCTCAAATTACACTTTTCCACAAGTTTTTTCAATAATTCAAGCACACAATATATTCATTCAATAATACATTTGCATAAACAAGCTAAATACATGAAAAGTGCATCCAATTAAGGCAATCCAAACCATTTATCACAAATTCCACACATTAAGACACGCCACACATCTCACACATCCCAATTTAATTCCATTCAATCGGACTCACAATGATAACACACATAATCATGTGAACATCCATACATTCATATGATCCCACTCTCAAGTATCATCATTAAGCTAAAACCATAATTTGCATCACACATGTCAGCCATCCTACTATGTCCTCAGGGCATTATCGTCACTCACAAGTCAACGAATGCATTCCATAAGAGACATCATTAAGCATACCTTGCATTCATTTTTTTCACACACTTTCAACCCATACTTAGGGAACCATAACCACATCCACCATGCATACAAATCAAGCAAGCACATTCACTCTATGTATCCATAACTAACCACATCTAGCAAACACATTACAACATCATAGCATTCAACACAAACACGAACACTAATTTACACTTGAGCACACGCACACCATATAACGCAATTCATAACATACGATTCTTAATTCATGGTAACATATTAGATTCCACACTCAAGCCAAGCATAATTAACCATGAAAAGACTAGATATGGATAAGTAAGTGACAGGGTATTCACTTACCTCTAATTTAAGCGAGGCCCTTTAGTGGCAGCTCTGCTTCCTTTTCAAGCTTTAATCCCTACAATTTTATTAAAAAAACACTCATATGTAAGAGTTTTGAACGTATTTACATCACTCAAATCCTAATTCCTTCTACCCTTCCATTTTCCCCTCTTATCCAATCCAAATTCCTGATTCGATTGTTGTCTCTCTTATGATTGCATTTAACTGCTACGAAAATCATCCTAAACAACATTAATCTCCTCATACACACCTCTAATTCTGTTAAATCCCCAACTTCCCTAAAACTCCATAATTGTCAATCTTCCCTACTTCTCACGATTTCATGTTTAATGGTTATGCATATAGAAACTATCATAAAAACGCATATAAACCCTACTAATTTCATTTCATTTATCATAGATTTCATCATATGTTAGAGAGTTTACCTTTTCTCTAAGTTTTCCTAAAACCCTAGATAGGAGGAAAATTCGATGGGAGGAATGAGTTGGTGTACCTTTTCTCCAACGTGCCTTAGGGATTGGGGAATGTTTTAAGGGTTTTAGAAGTCTTTTTACTTTGTTTTGGTTTGTTTTTGTCACTTAAATGACGAGTTCATGGTCCTGATAATTTAGGTTTGAGGAAATTGATGTAGGATAGTCAACGTACGTTATTCTGGGATTCAGCCCCAGAATAATGTACGTTGATTCATTAAGTAATGTATGTTACTCATCTGATTCCTTGAATAACATATGTTATTCTTGGGAATAACGTATGTTACTCAGTAACAGTCACCTGTTTCCTATGTTTTTAAAACATCCTAATCTAATTAACTAGTAATTATGTCATTTAACCTCATAATTAAACTTTTTCATAGATTGATCTAATACCAAAATAAAACGTCCAAATTTATTTAACGTGATAATCAACAATAGACACAATCATACTACGATAAGAAATAATATACATATGTATCATAATAACAAACTCTAAGTTATTACATGTAACATCATTAATACATATATAACATACAAGTACATATCTGATACAAGACAAAAACCTGATCTAGAGAGCAGATACAACGGATTTGCCCAAATGGATTGTGAGAAAATAGGGGATTTGCCCAAATGTGATTGATTTCGGGCCAGTCCCGATGATTTGATGCCGAGCGAGAGCTCGATGATTTGATGGTGGGCTAGACCTAATGATTTTAGACCCCGGGGTACATATGTGTGGACAATGCATTAGCATTTCACTTGCATTCATTTGGCATACATGTTGTTGATTGCATAAAAAAATGAATGCGTATGATTGGGTTATGATATGAGCATGATGTATGATTGAATGATATGGACTTGTGTATGAGTCACGAATGGTTTGCACTTTGAACAAGAAATGAATGTTATTGAATGGATAGATAGTCTTGTATGGTTGTCGGTAAATTGTATGCATTATATGATCTATATGGATTGTATGATGTGTGATGGTTAACACGTGAACCTATTGTGATTGTGGAAATGTGTTTTGATTTGGTTATGTGAAATGCTACGTTTGATTGTATTGCGAATATTATGAATATGATAATGAACTAAATGAATAGATGTATGTGTGTTAATCACATGTTAAATGGTTGTTGGATTATATTGATGCTTATGATTGTTGTGGCATGGCTTTAGGGCGCCATTAGAGAGGATAGGCCAAGATGGCCGAGGACTCCCCTGCACCCCAGCATAGTAGTGACACTGAGGGACAGCCTTACTAAGTATTAAAAAGACTCACCTGTGTTTTGCTGGATTTTGTGCGGAGTGATACGTATCAGGGACGGGACTACGTGATCGGCGAGGCTAGCGGTGCAATACTGAAGGTCGGGCTTCCAATTGTTGGTTTTGTGCATTTATATATACTTTAGTATATATGAGATTTATAATGTTGTCATAATAAAAGATTTCCACGTCTTCTGCATTTCTAAACTAATGTTTATGTATAACTTGTATTTTATGTTTAGACAAATTATGTTTCCATTTTATCTCTCCTACGACTTGTGTTTTAAAATATATATGTATATAGTGCAAAAAATGGTATTTATTCAAAAATGAACTTTGGAAAAATTGGCGTCATATTTAGTGGTATCAGAGTAGGGATTAGATTCCTTACAGACTATGCCAGAAAAATCTTTTCATTTGCATTATTGTGTGTGCAAATAAGGTTTTGAGAAATAGTGATTTCTAAATGTTGGAGCTGGTCAACCATGTATCGCACGAGGCCGCCGAGTCCCGAGGTTTGTATCGTATTGAGCCTACTTATGAATTGGGTTGCCTGTTTAATGATAAGTTATTTATATGGAACTGATGTTGATATTGGTTGATCTTTGAATGAATTGTGCTTTGAGGTTGCATAACGATAGTTCGATTAAAATGCTAAGTATGAAGTGCTAGTATGAAACGACAATATGAAATGATAGTTTGATTAAAATGTTAAGTATGATAATATACTTAGTATACTTACAAGTTGTGATCAATTTAAGAATAGAATAAGTATGCATGAAAATGCTGTTATGATAGATAAATGTAGGTTGTATTTGAGATATTGAAATGTGGTATAGTGTGATGTATGTGTAGGTAAGTATATTACAAAAGGTCAAATTGAAGAGGATGTTAGAATGTCAGTACACACATAAACTATACACTTAAAGGATAAGAGATTAAGTATGAGCAATTGGTTAAGTATATATGTATCTTGATTACATAGTATTCCACATGAAGTAATCAAATGGGTTATGAAAACTATGAAGGGTAAACTAATATGCTTGGGCGTTTGATTAACATGTTTAAATGTTAAGGTGGTTTAAGCTTGCATGTGCCATGACCTGATTATATTGTTAAGAAGTATAAATGTAGATTATGACTTAAATGGGTGATTGTGCTTCTTTACTAAATTATGAATGATGATGGTAGAGTGATAGGAGAAGGACTTATTGATGGTTTGATTAATGGTGAGGTTGCTTAAGAATAAGTGAGTGTTATAATGCGTTATTTAAGAGCTATTAACGCTTGAAATGTGCGTGTGGTGCTTATTTATTTTGAATGTAAATATGATGTGGGACTTTGTAAGAGAGTATAACCTTTTGAAAGGTGTTAAGAAAGTCATATGTGCGTGTATCGATTTTTTGGGATTAACGGTTATGATCTTAAAAGGAAGTAATACGTGTTGCATAAAATGAACGTGGTTGTGAATGTAAGATTTCTATAGTTAGCTATATTATGATGATATACGACATATTGGATGATAAAGGTTGTGATTTATGATTAAGTGAGGGAACCTTATGAATGTGTGTGAGTTAAAGAAAGTGTGAAACAATTAAAAGACAACTATCTAATAAACATAATGTGACTGAAACAACTATGAATGAAATTGTGTACGTCAAAAGAATTGCCTAAATAAGACTTGAAAAACTTGAGAGAAAAACTAAGTAACTAGGCTACATATGAGTGTATACCCATGAATTTGGGGAAGTGAACTAGAGTGAGCGTGGATTAAGTCCCGCATAAGTGTTTAACCGAGTGAACTTGACAGTTCCAAAGTACTGATTCAGTAATGTATGAGTGGAAAGCAAGTATGTGAACGAAATACAAGGTGAAGCAATCATTTAGAAGTAACACTGAATTTACAATATTGAGAGATTATGGAAACGTATGGTTGACGATTAGATTATAGGGCGTTAACCTTGATGTTGCTATCGCTCGTTCTTTCTCTCGAAGGTATGCCAGAGTTGTATCTTATATAAGGAAGTACATTCTTTGACTTCCTACATGTTTTCTTGACCGAAGGTAGGACATTACTTGCATTTCTCAAAAAAGTTCTGCATTGTGCAATCCTTCCTTCTGCGACCGCCAATTTCATTCTTGTTTACCTACCTTGGGCTGGCATTATCTGATAGATGAAAGACCGCAAGCATAGATATATATATGTTGTGAGAGTGAGATGAGAGAATTTAAAGCAAATGTAATGGATAAGTTATAATGATGACTAGTAGATAACGGGTTTACGAGAGTAACATGATCCGGAAGGGTCATGAATGATTTACTGCAATATTGAGACAAGTGAGCAAGTAGTGATATGATAAGTGGAGATTGTGAACATTGAATAAACGGAAGTAAGTAAAGCTGGAGGAAATGGATAAAGAATTTTACGTCTTGTTTTGTTGTGAACATTGAGAATGAGGATTCGAATTGTATGGTTGAGGTTACCTTAAAAATATAATGTGGTTATTGAATAAGAGGTGAGAGTCATCGATTTTGTTGTTCGGTTGATTGGTTTTAGTTGTTGTGGTTAGTTATCAAATGTCTGATGTGAGTACGGTGCGAGATGCTGAAGTGGGAACATGCCTGAGTACGAATACGATGAAGTGAACGATAACAATAGTATGAGGATGAGTGTTTGCGGAAAGACCACGAGCTCAAAGTTGGAGCGTGTAAGGAAATAAGTCAAGTTGATTCGAGGACCTAACTTGCTTAAATTTCGAGGACAAAATTTCCTAAGGAGGGGAAAGTTGTAACGTCCCAAAAATTCGTCGAATTTTAGTCGGAATAATGTGTGATGGAAAAATAGTTAATTCGTGTAATTGATGTTAGAAAATGTCTAAATTCAGGTGGAATAATGTTTGTTATGAATGGTGAGCATGTACGTATAAGAGATATAGATGTCGGGAAGTCGAAAAGAGAAAAACGAATAAGTTGTGGCTGGGAACGGTCAAGGAACGGCCTAGAAGCCGTTTCCCATGGCCGTTCTAGGCCATTTGGGCAGCAAACAGGAGGGAACGTTCAGGGAATGGCCATGAGGTCGTTTCCCAAGGCCGTTTCTAGCGTTTGGGTTGTTTAAAACACGCGTGTTTGTGAAAAGTAAGAGAGAGAAAACCTATTATTCGAAACCTAAACACTCCCACCCGATTCTCTCTCAAACTTAAGCACGAAAACACTCTTCCAAACACTTCCAACCCTCAAACCTTTCCTCTAATACTTAGAAACTCTTGGATTTCATCCAAGAACACCACCCAAACGATCTCTAGGGTTATTGGACGGGATTTCAACGAGGTAAGTCCCAATTTTATTGAAATGTACACATTTTTGAATGAGTTTCTGTAGGGTTTTGTCTGTTT
This sequence comes from Breynia disticha f. nivosa, assembly GCA_948193385.1. Classification (NCBI taxonomy): domain Eukaryota; kingdom Viridiplantae; phylum Streptophyta; class Magnoliopsida; order Malpighiales; family Phyllanthaceae; genus Breynia; species Breynia disticha. Next base: position 2,720 of record CANYCX010874312.1, on the reverse strand, counting down.
TGGTGAGGTTTCTTGTGGGGTTTTGAATGTGATCAACTTTCGTAAGAATGGTGGGGTTTTGGGTGATTTTAGGGTTAAGAAATTTAGGGTTTTGTGCGGAATCCGAGAATTGAGCATGAAAATCTGTTGGAATAGGGTTTAATTAGTAGTATGTGGCTTGTTTATGTGTAGGAGGTAGTACTCGGTGCTCAGAACAGGTTGAGTCAGGGACCGTTTGTGCGGATTTCGAGGTAAGTGCATTTTGACACTTACTTTGAGCGGATATGGATGTGTTATTGTAACTAATGGATTATTCGATGGCATATAATGAATTATTGGGATTGTTAGGCATAAGAGAACGATTATGGATGTGTGTATTTGATTGATTGCATGTTATTTGGGTGTAAGTTACGATTATAATATTTTTCTTGCTTTGGTCGAAATGGAGTTTGTATGCTCACTATGTAAGTGTTTGCCACTTAATTAAATGTGCTTGTGTATGAAGGGTTAATTGTGAAAATGTATTATGTTAGCTTAGTTATGTCGAACCAAAATGTAGTTATGAATGTTGAGTTGATTGTATTGCTTGGAATTGTGTATGGAAATATAACTCTGGAAGATGGTATGTTTTGTGTTAAAATGAATGTATAATTGCTAGAAAAGGGTGGCCTAATGTGTATTGAAAATAGTTGGCGTGGTTGAGTGTTGAAATGCATTGTAGTCTGTTCCTGCAGGTGCAAACGGCCAGGTAACGGCCAGTCTGGCCATTTCCCAGGGCCGTTTTCCCTATGAATGTGCTGACAGGGGCCAGAACGGCCAGGAGAAACGACCACCATAGTCGTTCCCTTTGGCCGTTCCCCTTATCCTGATTTCTAAAAGAGAATTACTGTGAGAGTTTGAGCTAGTATGGTTGAGTCTAATGATTCAAATGCTTGGAAAATTGTATGCTAAAATGTTAAGGATTATATAAATGGTTCGGTGTAAATGAGATGAATATGGACGTATAATATTGCATGATCATGTATGTAATTTATGTGGAAAATGATTAGGGGAAAGAATAATTCAGCAATAAAATTATGAGGCATTATTTTTTCACTTTATGTATTGACCTGTGGTTTGTATTTGATAAAACTATCCTAGAATGTTAATTAATCGCTTGAGGTATCAAGCTTGAGGACCTTGATAGTAGAACCTAAAAGTTATGAGATTAACATTTTAAATATCCCTAATCACTTATTTCCATGAGAATGGAAATGAACTAAGACTAGTATGTACTTCCTATGTGATCATATTCTACGGGTCACAGATATTTAGGATATCTAACAAAGTGCATAGATACAATATGGGACATTGTATTTCGAGAGCGATCACTATTTGCAATGTCAAACATTTATCCTTAGACTGAAAAATCACTATGTCTTTTATTATGACTTTTAGTTTACTTTGACATGCGCTTAACATGAATTTAAAGGTTTATAAGTATGGGTATGATTGGGTATACTAAGAATTACAATTAAGAGCATAAGTGAAGCGAAGGGATTAAACCTCTTATGGAAATAAGAGCAGATATTATTGGCCGCTTGGTAGACAATATTGGGAAGAGTTTGCCAGCATCTGAATGAAATAAATAGGTCATTTATTTGAACTTATCAATCTTCTCATAGAGATCAAGAAAGTGATTGAGCGCTAAATAAGGATGTTTAGGACATGCCTTATGCGGATCATGATATCGGAGGTCAAGGAATGAATTTGAGTTATAGTGGGACTGTTAAAACTGCTGGTCAACTATTTAGTCTAAGGTGATCATAGTGTCTTACTAGAGACCGCCTATTTAGTCTAAGGAGGATTAGAATTCTGATTTAAATCAAATTAAAATTCTCCTAATCATACTAAGACTCTAGGTTTTTAAAGAAAGAGGAGGAGAGAGAATAACTAACCCTAACAAACAATCTTCTTCCTCCTCCTTTGTTTTTGGACAAAATTTTCAAGGGAAAAATAAAAAGATTTGATTTTTTATAATCTCTTATAGAGAATAAGAGATTTAGGGGCTGATCATACTAGTTAATCATCCGATGTGCTTAGAATCATCATCTGTTCATCCGTCTGACAAGAAACTAAGGTGAATTCATGAACACTCTATCCTAGTACACTTTTCTCCCAATCTATATGTTAGTTTTGGAAAGGAATCACATATGGGATTCTCTAAGGGTGTCACAAAGGTCGTCTCAAAGTATTTCGAGATGGTAGTTACTGTATTCCTCCTTACAAGCTACGACCAAGAACAAGAAACAAAGTAATAGTCAATTCTTGATTAAAGATTCAGTTTTTATGCTAACTAGTTATCATCCATTGATCATTATGTTGTTATTTTGATTTTCGATTAGGGTCTTGGCTGTCTTTCATGTTTTTCTAGGTGTATTTTTTGCTTCCATAGTTGTTAGAACATGTTAGAAACCCAATAAATACAATTCTACTCACTATTCTAGAGAGATTCCAATTTTAATCGGTAAGAAGTGCGCACATTCAGTCAGTTATCATAAAATCCATACTTATTTGTTCCTACTTCTAGGCTGGTATTGATAGTGGCTGAAGTTTTTCTGTTGATGCATAATATTCAGCCTTTACCTGTTAACATACTAAACATCTTGATACAAATTCAGGTACATTCCTCTTCATATTTGACCACCATGTTGTTTTAGAGTATTGTACATTTTTTTCATTCTTGGATGCATAGCATATGA
>CANYCX010874247.1:0-13429 GCA_948193385.1 Breynia disticha f. nivosa | reverse complement strand
TTTTATATTTATCAAATATGTTATTTCTTATTTGAGTTATAAATGCTAAATTTAAATTGTTGTATCATAAAAGAAAAAAAAATATGGTCCTAAAATCGTATTTATCGAAATTGGATTGAAAAGAATTTTGGGCGTCACATTATATACCTGTGCGGTATAGTGCGAAAGTGTGATTAATGATGGATATGCCAGTATTGAAACTGTGATAGGGCATGGGAGGATTGTATTATGTTGAAAGGTCATGTTGTATGAACCTAATAATGATTATAGAGAATCAATGATTAATGTTGAGTAATCCTCTATTGGTATTGAGTTATTGGATTATGTTTTGATGAATTCATGTGAAATGTGTGAGTTGATATTGAAATGAATGCATTTGTTGATCATCAAAGCATTTTCATAACATTCATGCCCATAGGGGTTGCATAGAGAACGAGTTCGTTCAATTAAAGCTCTGTATGGTAATTAGTATGACAATTATTAATGGCTCATGGGAGCAATTGTAAATATGTGAGCGTATACAATGGCATACAAAGAGGGAGTGGTTATCAGCCCTTGGGAGCATAAATGCGTAAAAGAGTAAATGTGGGAGTATATGAATAAATACTCTACCATAGCACAGTGGAAAAACTCGTTTCACCTTATAGTGTTCGAGTGTGCAAGCCAAACATGACATTATTCAGGCCTAAAGGGGCATAGCCAATTATGGCATATTCAGGCCTATAGGGACATATCTAATAAATCTATGGCCATAGTAATATTTTTGTAACCTATACTCCTGGCCGACGAGACCTGTTTGCAAACATCAAAATAAAAAGGCCAAGTAAGAGCTTAAGTAAAAAGATTGTTGTCAAATGGTGCATAATGCATTGTAGATCATTTATGCACAATCATTACAATGTCTGACATTTTAGATCATTCATTCAAAATTATGAGTTCGTGTTTGAATGAAAATAATTCGATATTGAACTATATATATGTATATATATATATATATATATATTAACATATGATGAAACAAATGGCATGTTTTATGATTTAGTATTGTTAAGACTATATTTGAGAATGAAGATTTTACCTAAAATGGGTTAAATTAAGTTTGAATGAATTATGGTTATGAATAAATACATGTGAATGTTGGGTGATGTAAGAATGGTTTGTGTTTAAATAATAACATGATTGTATGTTGTGTTCATATATATTAAGCATCTTGCTGTTATGAGAAGTATGGCATGGATTTAAAATTGATGAATTGAATAAGGAATGATAACACTCTTATTTGGAATGAATATATGCCTTAATGATAACATGGTTGTATATTGTAGATAATTTTGTTATCTTGTTGTGATACTCATATATAGAGAATTGAATTGAATTGAAATCGATTTGGTTATTCTATATGGTATATTCAATGGGAAATATGAATATGTGACTAGTTTAAGAAGTTTGAATGGAGGGTAAATGGTTAGTAATTAACATGAATTGGTATGAAAGTAATTAAGCTTTATGGAATTGAATTGGTGTTATATAAACTTGTGGGATTAAATTACATGAAAAGAAAATGATATGTATTGATCAAGTCAAAATGAAGTGTATAAGTATATAGTATAATGTTGTGAATTATATATGGTGATGTTAAGTTTAATTGCTGGAAATAGGAAAGTACGCGGGGTAGAACTAAAGTACGCGAGGTCAGTTTTGACTGTGCGTAGTTGGGGTTGAGTCCGCGTTTTATCCTGAGTGGGACTCCGCGTAGTAGAATGCGAGGTTGTTCTAACACCGCATTCTTGGAGCTGACACTGCGTTCTATTAGGAACGTGACTACGCGTGGTGGGGGCGAGTCCGCGTACTCGCGTGCCACAACGCGTAGTTGTGAATAAATCTGCGTTCTGACCTGAGAACCTCTAAAAATGTTGTTCTTATGTATAGTATTTAATGAAATGGAAGTATATGATGTGTTTATATATTATAAGTCCATTATTAATTTGATTTGCATGATATGAAAATTATTATTTTGAGATGAAATGAAGTCGACCTTATAAGGTTATGTTACTTACTGAGTTATACTCACGCAATTATTGCCTGCAACGCTCGGCAGGAAATTAAAAGGCTGCATTTTATTTGGGACGGTGCATATTGCTCTGAAGATTTGAAGTTCATAAAGAGACGAGCCAAGGTGTGCTGTGTACTTGTTGAAATAAGATCTAAGATATGTACATGACTATATATATATTGTGAGCATTTGATATAAGTTGTATTTTGTAAGATTTATTTTAATACAACATATGTTTTGTAAACTTTGTAAATATGATTATGAAAAAAAATGAATTTATTTTATATGTCCTTAACTTATGTTTTATATTGCCTATTAAACATTATTTTAAATTAAAAAAAATTTGATTTCCGGGTTTGATTATCCTTTGTAGGAGGGAAGTATACGCAAATGATATTTGAATTCGGGGGTCACAAGTTGAGTCCTAGGTATATTGGACCGTATGAAATTATTGAGAGAGTGGGACCATTGTGTAAAGATTGAGGTTACCAAATGAGTTGTCTCCATTACATAATTTTCTCATGTTTCTATGTTGAGACGGTACCGATCTTATCCTATTCATGTGTTGAGAGCTCCATAGTTAAAGATATTGGAGGAGTTATCTTACGAGGAGGAGCCTATCGAGATTTTAGATCGACAGTTGAGACTATTATGGAACCAAGAGATTCTTATGATACTGGTGAAATTGTGTTTTCATTCGCCAAAGGAAGCTACCTGGGAGGTTGATTGTAATATGAGACAGCGCTATCCATATCTGTTTCTAGAAGCAGAGTTAGAGCTTTAAGGTATATTCTGACCTGAGCCTCTTATGTTTAGTTGCAATTGCTAGTATGCTGCTACTGTTTTACAGTTGTTGCTATAAGTTTTCTCCAGCTATTGCTGCAAATAATTTGAATGTTTAACATGAACTTAAAAGATAAATCTGATCAAATTGCCAATTTAAATTTTAGGGACGAAATTTCCTAAGTAGGGGAGAGTTTTAATGCCCTGTAATTTATTAAAATTAATTTATATGGAAAATAGCTTAAAACAGAATTGAATAGGACAAGACTAGGAAAACTACAGAAAAACAGCAGTAAACACGGTCTGAGCATGACATCATGCTTATGTTTGTTGATCAGCATGGCATCGTACTCATATCTGGGAAATAAAATGACCCTGTGCTGAATTTAATTCAAAACAAGATCGTGCACAATTAAACAGGAACTCATACTGAGATGCACGGCTCAACTTGGATCACGACCCGTGCCCAAGGTCGTGTCGACTGGGATTTTATGAACATACCAACTAAGTATTCTATTTCATTTGAAACAGAGCAAATTTGAGAGAGCAAGGAGTTGGAAACCCTAGAAGCTACTGAAGAAATGGATTAAGCAAGGAAGAACTCATTTTCTTGCCATTTGAAAGCTAATTTCACTAAGGTAAGATTAGTTCTTCTTCTTTACATAAATGTAAGAATTGAGCTAGCTATGAAATGATGTTTTCAGGATTAAAAGCCGGAGTTGTTACTGGAAAACATGTTGTTAATTGAATTGGATTTTGTTAACTTCATGTAAATGGATTAGAATATGTGAATCATGGTTAGGATGAGATTAGGAGAATTGGTTCTTTGTGGAAGTTACTATGAAATCAAGGATTTAAGTCTAAAGACTGTGTTTAATGTTTTTGAGCATGAAATCAATAAGGACATAAGTTAATAATAGCCTTTATATGTTTAAATTCGTATAGGAGGAGCTATATGAGCCTTGGATCGAAGTTGAGCCCGACACCAAATTCGTACGCTTATCAAGGTAAGTGTTCTTATGCTTATGTTTTACATCTGTATGATCATTTCATTCTTGTTAGAGTGTAAATCAATTGAAATGGTAGAAAAAAAGTGTCCTAAAAGGACTTATCTGTGAAGTACTTTGTATAATTTAAATATGGATTCTTTGTGCTTTGATCTCATGATCATATGATTCCTATGTGATTGTAAATTATGCCTTGGTGGCTTAGGACCTGTGTGGTTTGTGTTTTATTCCTTGATTGTTCAAATGCTATGTGTTATTAAACTATATGCTGTGTGAAAGGCATGATAGCAGTCCGATTTGATATATGTTTCTATATGGATGCTAGGTGCTAGTTGATGAATGTCTCATATACATTCATGTGTTACATATCATTTGTGTGACACAATCTGTGTGGATTATGGACTTGTTGTGTGCTGTCTTTTGACGTGATGTGTGTTGTCTTTACGAGCTATACACTCAGAGCTGTATGATCAGGTTGTGTTCCAATCCTCTACTATGTGCTATAGAGGAATCCTTTGTTGTGTGTTGTGGAGGAGAAAGAAACCCTGGTCATGCTGTATGCAAATGCATTGACATTGCATTTCACTCAATAAATGTATATATATGAGTTATGGCATGGAATGAATATGTGTGGATATTGATGCTGTGTGCATGATGTTACTATGTGGTTAGTTTTGTGTGATTATTACTACTATGTGTTGTTTTTGTTGCTAATTGATTGTTGTGTGGATTTGATTTGGCATGATATGTGTACATGTGCTTTATGTACTATGCCTCGATGAATAATGTGCGATATGCAAGATTATAATGTGTTGTTGTGTTTTTATGTGTGCTATATTCAAATACTCAGTAAGTATTATTAATTTCACTATTGAAAATGGTTGTTGTGTGATAAGATTAGGAAAACAAAAAATGAATAAGCACTTTTGAGAGTCAGCACGACCCTCGTGTTGAGACCAATTTTAACAGCACACTCATTTAAACAGTGAAATGAAGTGATGAGCACTACCTCGTGTTCATCGAGCACGACCTCGTGTTCATCGAACACGACCTGCACTTCATTTAAACAGTGAAATTCATAATACTTACTGAGTATTTGAATATACTCACCCTTGTGCGATTGTTTTAAATGTTGTGCAGATCGTAGGTAGCTGCTACTACTGAACTGGTGTAGCGTGATCAGAGTTTCCCAGCAATTTACGTCAGAGGTCTGGCTCTGGGGTCTTCTTTTGGATTTTTGGGATTCTTACATGATTGTACATATTTTATAACACGCATGTTTGATTTGTTTTTCAAGCTATTTCAGCTTCTGCTTTTGTATCTGATTTTATGAAAATGTTTGGGCTGAGTGTTTTATAAAAAGGCGTGTATATAATTTCTCTCTCCTTGATTTTGATTTAATTAATAAATGATTTCTTAAAATATATTAATTATTCGATTAAATGGTTTTGAAATTTGAGTTCCATATGTAGTGGCTTTAGTGTAAGAAAGTGCATACTGAGATGTGTTTATGAGTTGTGTGGTGATGTGCTTATGAGTTGTATCGAAAATGAACTATGGATGCTTGGTTTTGTGTTGTGATGAGTTAAATTGCAAATGGTAATTGTGAATGATATGTTTCTTTGTGGAAACTGTGGAATGCTCATAAGCATGTGCCATAATGAAATAAAACTTGAAATGCTTGATTTGCATTGGATCATGTCATTAATGGCATAGCATAAGCATTCATGCATGTTGATGGTGAGGAAATGAACAAAGGAGATTTGCCCAGGAGAGAAAATAAAAGAGCGAGAGCTCTTATATATATATATATGAAAACAAGGGTGATTTGCCTACAGGAATGAGAAGAGCGAAAGCTCTTCAATATATGAAAAAGAAAGGGGGATTTGCCCATGCGCACAAAAAAAGTGAGAGCTCTTAGATATGAAAACAAGGGATTAACTTACATGTGTGTGAGAATGACTTCTGCAATGGGATTTGGTCATGTGTGTTATGTTTTGCTTTTGAGTTGTATGAAATGGTTGAAATGAGAGCTTGAAGTGGTTGGTTTTACATGTTTAAAAGTTGTATGAAGTGTGTATGTATGTGATTTAACTTAAATGTGTGAGAATGACTTTTGCAATGGGATAACGTACGTTATGAAGAATTTTAACCTACGTTACCAAAATGTCTGATTTGATCCGAGAGTTCTGTCCAAGAAAATGTAGCTACTAATGTACATTAAATGTTAGAATAATGTACATTAGTGTGGAATAACGTACGTTACCAGGAAGGTAACCGACATTATTCATGTATAGAAATAGGATGTTTGGCTGATTAATAATGTACGTTAGTGCTAGGTTAAGCTTACATTAATTTTTCCAGAATGTGAGACTAAAAAATAAAATTCCTGTTATTTTCAAATCCCAAATTGTAAACCATTTATCCAGTATTTCCAAACATTTTCAACACAAACATGGATATAGAAAAGAGTTATTAAATTACACAATCAACGTATTAGAGATATAACAAATAAAATACACATCTTTAAAACATCTTTCTAAAACAATCCATGTTCTCTAAATACGTGCTCGAATCCTCCTCATGAAATCCTGCTAGACCTGCACACCATTAAAACAACATACATGGAGGATTATATAAAATATACTCTGTAAGTGATAAATAAATCGTTGTTAAAATGATGAGCAGAGGAAACTACAGTCAGTACGGGGCGTGCTCGATGAACACGAGGACATGCTCATTTTTTATTTCCTAGTTGGCACAGATCGTGCCTCCTTTGAGCACGAGGTCATGCTGGTTATATTTATCCAAATTCAATATCCAGTACGAGGACGAGCTGGTTAGCACGATGGGCATTCTTAGCTACTAACTTTCCATTTCCAACTCTGTTTCCTTTTCAATCGAGTATAGATTAAGTTCATTGTTTCAAATGCATTTCCAGAATATCATTTGTACTATATGTACAATCAAATAAGCAAGTAAACTCACACAAGAGTCATAATCGCATCAAAGCACACACATACTCAATTGAAACCATAAGCGCAATAACTTATCATATCTCATAACCAATCCATTCAATCCATTTAGCAATCATAAGTCATTCCATAATCAATCAGATATAATAAGCATTCATAAAATACAAAGCAATCAAGCTAATTATAAGTGCGAATCAAATATGTGCATATGAATGCTATGCAAACACATGCGAATGGCCCAGCCTATTACTCTCTTTTCTTTTTCTTTTCTTTTCTTTTCTTTTCTTTTCTTTTCATTTTCCCTCGGTGCCAGACCAGCATCGTACCCAGCACGACATCGAGCCCAGCTCAGAATATCATTAGTCCTAGACCGGCATCGAGATCTCTCTCAAAATAATCTTCAGGCCCAACCTAGGATATCAATCTCAAATCTCAGTGTCACACAATGAATGCAATACAATGAATGATCAATGCATTCATATCTTATAATCTCAATCAAATATGCTCAAACATACTTAACAAAGCAATCATATGCTTTTGTATCAATCGCAATCTCATATGCATATCAAACAAGGCATCTAGCCAAAAGAGCATGTCAATCAATCATATGTCAACCATAAATGTAACGCCCCAGAAAATAACCATTTGATTTGTTGGAAAAATGTCTAAATTAAGTTGGATTAATGTTAAACGTAAGTTGCAAATATGTATACATAAGGATATATAGGTTAGGAATCGAAAGAGAGTCGAAACTGTAAAGTAGTACTGGAAAATCAAAATAACGTATGTTTATTTGTACGTAAACATATGTTATTCTTATAAAGCATGAATAACGTATGTTTAGTTTAAGAATAACGTACGTTATTCTATCTGTTTGCCTGGAATTTCATTTTTGACTAACATACGTTAATTTCAAAATAAACATACGTTATCGGGGGTCCGAACATTTTATTAAATGGGCAGAATACATTTCATTTTGAGGAAAAACAATCCCAAACCTTCCTAAACATCCTCTCAACTCCCAAACACAATTCGAAGGCTTCCCAAACACTAAAACAATCTACTAACCCAAGGATTTCAGCAAGGAAACAACACATCGATCCATATATTCAATTATCTCTCTTGGCTAGGGTTTGAGCAAAGGTAAGAATCCTTAACCCCATGCTAAAATGTGTAGTAAATTAAATGCATTTGGTAGGGTTTTGCTGGGTTTTCAATGTAGTTACTGAATGTATAAACATCTAACACAAAATCTGAGGATTTGTGGAAGATTGAAAATTTTAGGGTTTTGGGGGAATTTTGTATATAACATGAATGGTGTTGCATTTTGTATAGGAGGCTACAAACAGAACCTGAATCGGGGATTTTTGCCTAATCGAGTTCGTGGGAACTCGAGGTAAGCGTTCTTTGATGCTAACTTTTGAATGGTTCCCTCGGATAGTTAAGTTTACGTTATAAATGTTTGCTTTGATGAATTAAAGATGGGAATAAGTTAAATGGAAGGCTTAAAAATACTTATGCTTTATATGGTTAGTTTGGAATGAGTGTATGAACTTGTGTTGAAATGGTTTGGAATACTATGAGCTGCTAGCAAAGTAATATGGGAATGTTATCTTGATGAATTGTTTAAGATGTGAGACTTTGTATGTGTAAGAAAGTGTCCTTTTGGGATGCTTGCTAATGTGTGATTTGCCTTTGTATCATTAAACATATGATTAATGTGCCCTTGAGAATGTTTTGCTTGTATGGTACTTATTTGGCTCGTCAGAAAGATGTATGAGTTGTGTTTCGTATGTTTATATGTGTTAAGAAAGAAATGAACTAATATGACATGCTTGTTCGTAAGATGACCTAAGATGATGGATTGTGTGAGTGAATAACACTTGCTATGCCTTGTGTTATGATGAATGGAACTTAAATTCTGCTTGTGGACATATGTTCTTTATGAGAATGTTGTATGACAATAAGTATAAAGTTTATGATGAATTGTGTATGGTGTGTGGGATTATAAATTTGTGAATGATATGATGAATCATGTTATGTTGTCATATGCACGATATGAATGTCCCTAATTGACTATGTTATGAACTCTCTTTGATTTACATAAGTGTATGTTGGTTTATGCCCTAGTTTGGCCACTATGAGTATGTTGGATTATGTTGTTATATGGACGATTTGTGGAACATTCATGTGCATGTGCCCTGGTGGGAATTTGACTTGAGAATTGGAAATGCAAGGAGTTGCATTGACACATATCATTGTTTATGGGCATGAGCATGTTGTATGTCCATGCATTAAGTTCAAAAGGAGCTTATGCTCACAATTGAAAGTGAGCTTATGCTCACATTTCAAAAGGAGCTTATGCTCATATTTGAGAAAGGGGAGCTTATGGCTCACATTGGGAAAGGAGTTTATGCTCACATTTGAAAAAGGAGCTTATGGCTCACATTTACAAAAGGAGCTTATGCTCATAAATAAGGGAGAGAGTGGACTCTCTCTAACAATATGGTCTTCAGAGCACATCATTAGTGTGGGAAATACATTAACATTTTATTCTCATTCATGTTGCATTCATTGCATACTTGGCATCGATTGCATGGAAATGAATGTGGTTTTGTGATTAGGATATGAGTATGATTTGTAAATGAACACCATGTGCTCTTGTACGAGTTATGGTGAATTTGTATAATCTTGTGTGGTTATGTATTGCTGTGAATTGTGATACAATCACTTGTGATTGGATGTTAAGTGCTCTTATATGAGCTTTATGGAATGAGCCTGTGTTATATGTGTTATGTGTCATTGTATGTGTCTGGAAATTGATGCTGAGTGGTTATGGAATAATGATAATAGAATGGTTTTGTTTTGAGTGAAAAAGAGTACGAGTTGTGTGATATGTGATGTTGGGTGATGCTGGAAATTTGTTGCTTAGAATGATGGTTGCGATATGTGTGTACGAATGAGATGAGGCTGGTATGTGCGTGCAGTTAATTATTGAGATTGATGGTAAAGTGTTGTTTATGATCTTGAATATGTTAGGGAAATATGAAATGCTATAATGCAAACCTAAAATGAATGATGTGATACACATGGTTGTGAATTTATGGTAAGTGATTGAAAATGATTATAGAAAGAAATGATGAATGCATGATGATTAAGTGTACAATTGTGTTATGTTTGAGTGATGAGTTAAGGATGTTATATGTGGCTTAAAGATGTATAAAATGATTGATTACGAAGCTAATAAGGTTGTTTTTAAATGCTATGAAATGGTATGAGTTATGTGATTCTCGGATTGATTTGAATGTGGGCAGAATGCCCTGGAGGAAATTAACGTATGTTACTTGAGCAATATAACATACGTTATTTGTGCTTAACGTATGTTAAGGGAGATTTTGGCATATGTTATTCTTGACTGGATTTCTGGAAGACTGATGAATAACGTACGTTAGTGGCTACTTAAACATATGCTGATGTGGCCCAAAAAACCTAGTTTAGCCTGAACAACGTACTAATGATTATGTGAAGTAAGGTAATGATCTAGGATGATTCCTAAGACATAAAAACACCTAAAAGACTTGTTTGTGGTACGGCTATGGCGAGCCATTAGGGAATTTAGACGCGTATACGACATTTGTGTTCCTTAAACACACTCATATAGGCGAAGGTTCCCTTGCGCATTCAGCATAACAGCTATAGGGATCCACTTACTTAGTATTTCTATATACTCACCTTTGTTTTGCTATGTAAACGTGTGCAGAGTCACAAGTACTATTGACGAGACTACGTGATCGGCAAGGATGAGCGGTGAGATACAGAAGGTCGAGCTCCTAGTTGTTTGATTTTGTGTATGTTTATACATCTATACATACATTAGTATAGATGTGATTTATAAACATATCATGTTAAATGTTTTTCATAGCTTCCGCATATTGAACTTTATTTTATGTATGGCCATCGTCGGTCTTTGTGAAATGATTTGTAAACTCGATTTCTAATGGTTTCCTCCCTCAGACTTAAGTGTTTTAAAAGAAAAAAAATGGTGCTAAAATTGGCATTTATTCAAAAATGAGTTTTATGAAATTTGGTGTCACAATATGTGTGACACCTAAAATTTAACTATCACCCGATGTTACATACGTTCCTTAAAGGTGATACCTAAATTCTGGACATCAAATGTTGAGTATAAAGTTTTTTTTTCAAATTTCAAAATGTAAACATTCACACGTTCATTTTGAAAAAATATATACATTCATCCTTCATTACAAATCATATGTCTACAAGTTTTTACAAAATCCAGTTAAGGGTTACAGAAGAAAAGAAATTAAGCAAATCTCATTTCTAATATAACCCTTCCAAAATAAACATCAATATAATTTTAAAAGAAAACAAGTTTTAAGACAGGAGAGAAAAAATTCCCAGTGCTCCGCCCACTTCAGTCTTTAGTCTGTACTCTGAATCGAAATCGTCCAAAAACTGTGCACCTTCTTATCCAAAATGTTTCCTCCGGATTCTGCCCACACAGCAGACATAAAACGCAGTGCGTCGCGAGACCCAGTAAGTAACACTTACCTACATGGACAACCATCCATACATTTATATAATTATCTAACATGCATCATCTATAAATTCCATCCAATCAACAAGGAATTGAATCAATAATCACACACACAAACAATGGTATTCAATACACTTCCCACTATACAATTTCTTAGGTCGGTGAACAGTGTAGAATGGTTTGGGGAACGACCTGGCTAGGTCGTTCTCCAAATCGTTTGGTCATCCTATCCAACACTAAGAATCAAACGGTTTGGGAAGCGGTTTGGCTAAACCGTTTCTCAAGCCGTTTGATCATTCTGGATTACACAAAAATTGAAACAGTTTGGCCAAACCGTTTCTCAAACCGTTTGGGTTCCCTGTAATGAAAATAAATGTCGAACGGTTTAGGGAACAGCTGACCAAACCGTTTGGGTCCCCTGCATCCAAAATTTTGGCATCATTTCACTTAAACATCCAACCTAACAACATTTTAACTTATAACATCCATTTCACATAACAAGTTTCTCAATTCCAACTCAGAGTTTCATCACCACATCACTTTCATTCCAACCAACACATTCCATAACTAAACATACATCACCAATAAAACAATCTGTAACAAATTCACATCAATCCAAATTCAACCAGGCCAACAAGTTACCATTCATAGCAATTTCACAAGTATGCAATTGTGGTGAAAATGAGGACGCCTTTAATCTAATGTAACACTTAACATGTTCATTTATAACCTCATTTCATTTTTCTCATTCCGCCCTGTTTTGGCCACTATCGACATTTGCAAACGGGCCTTCCGGCGAGGAGTTTTGGTTATACAACTGGATATCCTGAATACGCTCTGTTTTGGACTGGCACATTTGTATACACGTCTGTATATAGAATACTAACCACTGTGCCCGGTGTAGCATGTTTTATATACTACCCGAAATATTACAACATTGTGCACTAAGCACAAAATGTCTAGAACAGTATGCACTAAGCATCGCCTGTTCTCAACAGTATGTACTAAGCACCACCTGTTTTTAACAATATGCACTAAGCACCACCTGTTTGCACTAGAAGTGCTATAACCACTCCCTTGTGTTTACTTTTATTCACTTAGATTCTTTGTAAATCATTTAGTGACATATGTTCCCTAAGAACCTAAGTGCATGAATGTCATGTAATTGTATGTCAACATATACAAACTCTGACATTCCAACAGAAACTTATGCATAAAGGGTCATATATTCTCACATCCAAAACCAGCAACAACATCCAAACACATTTCATCACAAGTGTAGCATATAATCAATTTATCATAAAAACTCATATTATAATCCATATCCACCAACCATTATTAAAGAGATGCAGACAACACAATCAGAACAGCCCAATAACATACCACAACACGTTAGGTAATCACAACATACCACGCATCTCATTTAACATCATTCGTAACAAATTTACATCAACAACTCCAAAAACCAAATCAAACAATCAGGCATACCAAACAGTTATCCAAACACAAGGATGGTTGCATTCATGTAACTTACCTCGCAAGACTCGTCTAGCGTCCCAACTGAGAACCACCTTCTCCTTGATTAGGCCCTCCTAACATTCATTAAAACATACACCAATCACATATATGTGTAAAAACGATACTAGACAATAACGAGTGATATTACTATGTTTATATAGGTATAATAAACCTATTTCCTTCCTCTCATTAATATTTCTACCTACCCTTCACCTAAATCATTATACTCTTATTACCAACCATCTTTAACGCTCCCAATAGGTTTCATTAAATATATTTTTACGTCTCCTATTACCTGATACAACATCTATATATTAAATCACCGATCCTCTTCCCGAAACCCTAAACATTTTCCTATCATTAAATCATAATCACACACCATTCAAGACCTAACCAAATTGACTATAAATATCACCTCACTAGAGCCCAAAGAAGCTTACCTAAGCAACGATACTTCTGACCGAACCTAGGGTTAGGAAACCCAACTCGTCACTTTTACCTACCCGCTTTCGAACACTGATTTTAAGTACCTAAA
>CANYCX010874011.1:0-15589 GCA_948193385.1 Breynia disticha f. nivosa | reverse complement strand
TGGACGCCAAAAATTTAGAGTCGAGCGTTTTCGCGTCCAATTTTAGCGTCCAATTTTTGGACGCTAATTTCATTTAGCGTTCATTTTTTTCCATTTAGTGTCCAAACTTTTGGACTCTAAATGCGCGATTTTTTGTAGTGTCTCAATGCATGAACAAACACGGGTTAATGGCATCCACGGTACCCAAGGTTTCCAACTCGTTTCAACTCGGTACCTTAAGTTTATTTTGTTTCATAAACACACTCGAAGTTTGAATTTCGTTTCAATACACTACCCAAGACAACACCTTTCTCCAGAAAGCTGACTTGGACATCTGATTTGGCAAAACCAAAGCCAACTGTATATTTCAAGATATATACTTAATTTTAAAAGACCTTACATAACTAAAATCATATATAATAAATGTAACGCCCCGAAATTTTCGTAAAATTTCGTATTTTTATAAAATATTAAAATAAAATACGAATAAAATACCGGAAAATTTTTCGCGATTTATTTAAATAAATAATTGAGAGGAATAAATTAAATCTATGATAAGAAAGATTAAAAGAAATTTAGAAAGACTATGAATTTCAAAAATTTCGAAATTCGAAATTTAATACGGATCGAGTTAAAATAAATTATGACTTAAAAACAAAAGTCACCATTCTTATTCCTCCCACTCACACGAATGGTGACTTTTGTTTCTAAGAATGGTGACTTTTATTTTTATGTCGTCTTGGGTCCACTTTGTTTCGTTATTTATTTTAACTCCACCCGTATTAAATTACGAATTTCGAAATTTTTGAAATTCATAGTCTTTCTAAATTTCTTTTAATCTTTCTTATCATAAATTTAATTTATTCCTCTCAATTATTTATTTAAATAAATTGCGAAAAAATTTCCGGTATTTTATTCGTATTTTATTTTAATATTTTATAAAAATACGAAATTTTATGAAAATTTTGGGGCATTACATTTATTATATATGTTTTTAGTTATGTAAGGTGTTTTAAAATTAAGTATATATCTTGAAAGATACAGTTGGCTTTGTTTTTGCCAAATCAGATGTCCAAGTCAGCTTTCTGGAGAAAGGTGTTGTCTTGGGTAGTGTATTGAAACGAAATTCAAACTTCGAGTGTGTTTGTAAAACAAAATAAACTTAAGGTACCGAGTTGAAACGAGTCGGAAATCATAAGTACCGTGGATGTCATTAACCTCATCCTATCCCAATCTTATCTAAGTTTAACAAATACACCTTTAGTAAGATGTCATATTGCACTTTACTTTTGACACATTCAAATATAAAGTTGCTATTGAAAATTTAAAGGAGTCATTTTTATTAGTTATTTGTTTTGCAATACCAATCAACAAAATAAAAAAAAAAGTTTCTTTCATATGCTGGTCTTTGTCTTTATAAACTCGTGTTTAATTTGCTATGATCAAATATATGTTGTTATTTCCATAATAAAAAAAAATATGATTTAAAGATACTCATATACATGTGACGAAATAAGCATAATGTATACAATTTATATTGACAACATGTTTAATAAACAAATTAAGTTATTTAATATTTATTTTATTGTATTTTAAATATTTCTATTAAATTTCTTTTACATAAAATAGTTTTAACAGATTGATATGATCATAACATACAATATTTCGACATATGCGCGGGTTCTGGTATTTAATAACTTGAACATTTGTATCTAATAAAAAATATAAATAATAATCAATAAAATATATAATAATTGACAAATATAAGACAAATATATAAAATTTAAGTATGATTTAATTCATTTACTATTTGATTAAGTATAGTCATAAAAAAATTGAAAAGCTCGAGTCGAGTGGACTTCTTAGTTTTACAGAAAATGGCGACTAAGAATAACATATTAACGTGTTTTGATTTCACAAAAAAAAAAAGAACAACATCACGTTTTGACGTTGCAATTTCTTGTTTTTTTTGAACCAAATTAAAATTTTATCAATTACTCAAATCAGCTGTCAAAGCAGCGACAATACAATCAGGGGATATAAACCCCAACTCTGATGCTCTGTGAGAGAATTCGCTGCCTTAGCAAGAGTATGAGCAGCAACATTCGCGGAACGTCTTACAAAGGCAACTCGAACACTACAAAGAGTTGCAAGGATTGAAATGCACTTGGAAATTACAGTACCAAGGGGAGAATTAAACCTCTCACCACTCGAAATAGCCGAGACAACAACTATAAGCAATCAGATTCAATAATGACATTGTGCCAACAGTGATCCCGAACCCATTCCAACGCAAGTTAAAGGCCCTAAGCAGCCATTCTCGTTTGACACCGCACCACCAATGAATCTTCCCGCATCGTCTCTGCATACCATGCTAGTAAAACCACAATCATTCAGACAGGCAGCATCCGTGTTGATTTTAACCCAACCTCTATCCGGTTTCGTCCACAGCGATCCCACCGATGCAGCTTGACCACAATATGTCGAATCTAAAATCGCATTCTTAGTTTCCAGCCAGGCTTTAAGGAGAGAAAGTCCCCGATGAATTACCCTCCACGCCCTGGAGAACTTTCCATGCCAGACACGTTGCAATTTCTTGTTAAGAAATGATCTTGTAGAAGCACAACAATTCCCAACGCAACAAATTTCAAAAAATAATTTATATTTGAATGTAAAACACAAAAAGATATGCTTTTAAAAAATAACATTAAAAAACATAATTTTTATAGAAAATATTTTTTAAAAATATTTTTCGTCAAACAAACGGAGCATAAGATTGAATGTGTAGTTCGATCAATACGTATAATTTGCCATGGATAAATGAAAGCTATCCATCCGAGAGAACAAAAATATAAGCAAAATCATAATGGAGTCAAAGACATGGAAATTGACTTTATGATGTTCAAAGCCAGGCTAGGAAAGGAATGATAATAGTCTGGTGTGCTACAACAAACATCAGTTTTAAATACACAGGAAAAATATAAGCAAAACATCTGAAATCATTATAATGAAAGAAAAATACAAGGTTGACCAACATACGAGTAATCTAGATGCCCCCACAATTGACAAGTCAGGAATTATCCGAATTAATTTCGACTTTTCTCTTCCTTCCATGATCTGCAAACCTTACAAGACCAGGAACTTGACTTTTCAACACCGTTTCTCTTCCAAATAAACATCAGCATTCATCCCTGAAAATGAAAGACACAATCAATTCGTTGCAGGAAAAAAAAAATGTACGTGACAAGGCCTCTTTCGTTATACAAAAGAGATCCTTCAGCTCTCACACTGCCTCCTCCTGATGGTCCGAATTCCGGTATACTTGTAATCCAAGATGAGGAATCTCAGCCGAGAGCTTGTTTTGGATTGTGCAGGAGTGTTCAACTGAAAGACCTTCCTTTCCCTCAGAATAAGGATTTAACAGTCTGGTATCCCGTTTTTGAAAGCGTAGAGATGTTCTCCACTGCATTCATTCCTGTTATTAACCACCCTTTGTCTTCTAATCGCTACTACGCTATTGAACTCAGTGGGAAACATCAAGGGTAAGTCCTGAATCACTACCAAGATCAGACTTGTTTTATTTTCAAGCTTAATACAACGGTTTTTATTTTGATTACTCACAGGAAAGCTCATGTGAATTCTAAGGAGGAAAACAAGAAAACTTGTTGTTTTTGTAGATATATATCTGATAAAAAGCCGGTTTCTTTGGATCCTAATGATATAAACCAGCAATTCGAAATCAGTAAGCGAAAACGCAGTGATTTTGTTGCGAAGTCTGCCGATGGAGAAGGGTTTCCTCCAGAATTCTTGAGAATCAAAGGCTGGCGCTTAGAAACTTCATCAAAACACAAATTGACGTTGAGTGAAGCGGCAGGACTTAACTCAAAGCTTCGAGCCAGCCGTCCGGATTTTAACTTCTCAGTATCAGAAGCAAATTCCGAAGTTGTTGTAATTGGAAAGTGGTACAGTCCTTTCATGTTCATCAAAGAAGGAGGCCTGAAGGATCAGGTGAATAATTCCAGGTACTATGAGATCACATTGGAGCAGAGGTGGGAACGGATTTTTGCATGCGAAAACACCAGCAATTCAGGAAACTCCGTTGCAGTAGATGTTGGTGTGGAAGCTGAAGTTGCTGTTTTTTCTGGAAAAAAAGCAGTGATTGATGGAAGGTTAGAGGATGGCGTGGTGTGGTTTAGAAGCAATGGCAATGGAGGAAAGGAAGACAGCGTAGGGTTAAGTAAGTTAATAGTGGAGAGAATGAAGTGGGAACAAGAAAAAGCAGGATGGGTTGGTGGTGATGGAGAAGTTAGGGTGAAAAGAGTGGAGAAATATGGAGGAAATGGTGAGTGGAGGAAGTTCGGATGTTATGTTTTAGGCGAGAAGTATGTTGTGAAGAGAATGGATGGGAGGTTGGTGATAAGTTATGAGTTTAAGCATGTAAATCAAGTGAGATGTAAATGGGAATGAATTCTGTGTAGATCATTTTTTCATGTGTTCATAACTTTGTTGTTTGTAACTTTTGTAAAATTTATATTTATTTTTCTATTTCAATAATTAATACTTGTACTATGAGATGTTCCGTAATAAAATATGTCGTTTTTATATTCTCATTTTATTTCCCTTTTTTGTTTATAATTTGAGTTTCAAGACTACGACATGAAGTAATTATCTTCATGTATAAAGATGCTATTGTAATTTAGATTAATATCCTAATTATATATATATAAATATATATATATGTATATTTAATCATCTCATTGTTTATTACTATTTTTTAAATTAAATTTTAATGTTATATGAAAAAATTATATGGAGAATTTTGTTCTGATAAAGAAAATACGACATGTCGTACAAGTAGAAGCGGACCGCTGGGTTAAGCCCAGTAAGAAAACCCTAAATCCTGGTCACAACACTAACCAAACATTCCTACTTTCCAAGTTCCAATTCCTCTCTTGCTTTCCTCCTCTCTGTTTTATATATGCCTCAAAACGCATGTCTCAAAGCGGGAAACTAAAACAATCAAATTAACAAACACACTACACAGACAACAAATTTACATATGATGGATCAGGATCAGCACTGGCTTTTAAACTGTTTAACTGCCACGCTCGACTCTAACCATGATATCCGTTCCTTCGCTGAAACTTCTCTTCATCAAGCCTCTCTTCAACCAGGTCTTTTTTTGTTTCTTTCGTTTTTTTGTTTCATTAAATATTGTTTTGTTGAGAAATGACGTGGTTTTCTTAGGTTTTGGTGCTGCTCTTGCAAAGGTTGCTGCTAATTCAGATATTGCGTTTGGATTACGTCAGATATCCTTTTTTTTCTTAATTGTTTTAAAATTTTAAATTCGTTCCTTAGTTTCGAAATGTATTTTGGAATTTGTGTGAATTGACGCGAGTCGCTACCTAGCTGCGGTCGTTCTGAAGCAGTTTATTAAGAAACATTGGAATGAAGGTGAAGAAGGTTTCGAATTTCCTCTTGTTTCCTGTGAAGAAAAGGTTTCTTGCATTTTAATATTAAATCGTATCACATTGTATTTGTACGTTAAATATTAGTTGTATGTATGTGAAATTGTATGAGTTGTTTTCGCTGAAGTGCAGGTTTGTTTTGCTGACTAAATCGTTGTTTTTTTTACTAGGGAGTTATACGCACCCTTCTTTTGAATTCGTTGGGTGATCCTAATAGGAAAATTTGCACTGCCATTAGTATGGCAATAGCGGCGATTGCTGTATTTGACTGGCCGGAAGACTGGCCGGAGTTGTTGCCGGTGGTTCTCAAGCTGATTAACGATCAAAGCGATATGAGTGGAGGTCAGTTATTGACATGTCTGTTTCAATAGTGTGTGTCTTATTGCCCTTTCGAATTCGTTGTGCACGTGCTTGAAGGAAAAATAATAAAAGAATGTAAAACTTTGTTTCTCTAAAAATATTCATGTCAATGGAGCTTGCATTTGAAGTGCTAAATTAGAATCAATGGGAGTATACTAACTTTGTGTGCTTAATATGATTCTTAGGTTTTGTTTGCTAGTTGACTGTTTATTCTGTTTTTGATTATATTCTGTTGTATTTTTCCTCCTGCTTGAGATGAAGGTACATTGTATGAAAACTCATTCTTCTCAACTATAAATACTTAGTATAATTAGAAACTTGTCATGAATCTAGAAATCAATTGTTTTAAGTACTCTTGTGAAGCCAGCAGATAACCATGCAGTTTATGGAAGTTTTACTTAATAGACAAGACAAGTTATTTTAACGTTTATTTTTTATGACTGGAGTATCATGATAGCTTCTAGTAGATCAAAATAACAATTTGTTAAGAATCTGTAGTGCATGGAGCTCTAAGGTGCTTGGCTTTACTCTCGGGGGATCTAGATGATACAATGGTGCCAACATTGATACCTGCACTGTTCCCTTGCTTGCATTCGATTGTATCGTCTCCTCAGGTAATTGCTGTTTCGTTTTTCCCATCTCTACTACATCTCAGTAAGGTTTTTATGGTATTCTATCTGTTCAAGTTTCTTTTTCCCTCCTAAAGATGGAATTTTTTTGTTTCTAAGTTTGGTGAATTTTTATCGATTACTGTTTACTTACCGTTTTGAAACCATTTTGAGCAGAAGTTTGATACCTATTTGCGAACCAAAGCTCTTTCGATTGTTTATGCTTGCACATCCATGCTTGGGGCCATGAGTGGTGTTTATAAGGTATAATTTGCTACCTAATTTCCTTGGTGCATTCTTATGCGGTGTGGTTCTATGCAGCCTTTTCAATTGAAAAATCTAGGCATCTAGCCCGTTCTGTTTATTAAAATATTGAATTTTTGTATCTTCAGACAGAAACCACCGGACTGATGTCGCCAATGCTTAAACCATGGATGGATCAGTTCTCTATGATATTACAACAGCCAGTGCAGCCTGAAGATCCTGATGAGTGGAGCCTCCGAATGGAGGTAGTTTGCTTCTCTCTCTCTCTCTCTCTATCTCTCTCTCTCTCTCTCTCTATATATATATATATATATATATATTTATTTATTTATTTATTTACTTATTTAATTGGGCGAGTAGGTTTTCATGACATTGATTTTCTTCTGTCAGGTGTTTAAGTGCTTGAACCAATTTGTTCAAAATTTTCCCATTCTGGCTGAAAATGACTTTATGGGTTGGTAATTTTTACATTTGCATGCGATGCTATTCAATTATATGCAGTTTCGTGATTGTTATTCTGTTGTTTCATATTTACCCCACTTACTAGTGGCAGTCCAATTGTTGCAGTTATTGTTGGACCTTTGTGGCAAACATTTGTGAGTTCTCTTAAAGTGCATTTAAGGTCAGCAGTTGAAGGTTTAGAAGATCCTTATGATGGTAGATATGATTCTGATGGTGCTGAGAAAAGTCTTGATTCATTTGTCATACAGGTGACAATAGCAGTGGCTATCACAAAAATATTCAAGCTTAGTTACATATGAGCCACTTCATTTTTTCTTTCTTCATGAACTATTTCGCTAAGAGTGCATATAATGCATTTGTATATTTACCATATGTATATTCCCTATTCCTTTTGTAGCTTTCTCCCATCATTTCATGTTATATGTGTTGGAAAAAAAGGTGTCTTTGTGAGCACTTGTCATAACACCGAATCACATTTCTTATTTGTATATAAACTGTAAAGGCTTTTTTTTTTGGTTCATCCAACCAAAATATGTTTCTAGTCCTTAGAACTCATAAAAAGTTGTATAATATTGCCCTTCATGATTCAGAGTTTTTTAATCCTTCCAATTATAAGATGAATCATTTTGTTGAAGAAATTCTTTCTCTTTCTCATTGTTCTCTGCAATTTCCTTGCTTTCAAATGTAATTATTTCATAAATGCTTGGTGATTTTGTATTCCTTAGGATAATTCTTGTCTATCCAGTCTGGTTTTATAGTTACTTGCATTCAACCATACAAAAGTTAGTTGAAGTTGAATAATCCTTCATGATTCTGGAATGTTTATTTAGATTCCCCCAAACCCACCCAATTTTTTGCGGTGTTGTTTTGGATAATACTCTGAAGTAGTATTTTATTAATCTCAGCATCAGCATTTCTCTTTAGTTAAGTTGACAGCTGATGTGTTTTGATTTATTGTGCCTTCTCAATTTGTTTTGTAGCTTTTTGAGTTCCTGTTAACTATTGTGGGCAGCTCTAGACTAATGGAGGTGAAGTTCAATATTTGTTCAGCTTCTTCTTGTAGTGTTCTGTCTGCCTGTATATCATTTATTGTGCTGTTCAAGCTTGTCTATTGTAGGTTGTTCGTAGTAATGTCAAGGAATTGGTGTATTACACTATATCTTTCCTTCAAATGACTGAACAACAGGTAAAATTTCTGCTGGCTTTATTTGTTTATGTATTTGATGGTTATGGTGTTAACTTTTAGTAAGTTGGGGCTCCCTATACCTGCATATTTTATTAAGAACATTCTACTGCTACTCCATGGCTTACATTGCCTCTAATTGTGCTAGTTGAAAAAAAAACTGTTTCTTTGTTTTTTTCTTCTCACTCTTCATATTCACGAGGTTCATGATGCATCCAATCTGTGATAATTACTATAGGCTCCTAATGACAACCACCCTTGCCATCTCACCCAATCAAGTCTCAACCACACAAATAGTTTAAATAATTTTCACCTTTAATCAAATCCGTTTCAGTTAAGTTCTAGCATTTGGTTCTTCTGATATTCTTCGTCCAAAGAAATTTACTGGTTCTTTGTGTCGTTAGCCAGTTAAAGCATATCATTCCTAATCTTCTACTTGAATGAAATAATTTGACTGCTTTTCCCAAATTTTGAGTGACATTCATTTGATCAATTTTTGATATTGAATTTTCATTCGTATCTCTAATGAATGTATGATTTACAGGTCCTTTCTTGGTCAATGGATGCTAACCAATTTGTTGCAGACGAGGATGATGTCAATTATAGCTGTCGAGTCTCTGGTAAGCAGCTTTGAAGCCATTAGTTGTTACTTTGTTCTCTGATCTGACCTGGCTTCTAACTTTTTGGCTGCTTTTTCCTTAACGGCATTTTCTGGCGTTGTATTGCCCCTGGCAGGTGCACTTCTGCTAGAAGAGGTGGTGAACTCTTGTGGCATGGAAGGAATTAATGCTGTCATTTACTCTGTGCAAGAAAGATTTAATGAGTCTCAAAAAGAAAAAGTTGATGGTTCGGCATTTTGGTGGAGAGTAAGTTAAGACATGTTGTTTCTAGATGAAGTTATGATCGTAGTATATGTGTGTTGCCAATTGCTTATAATCCAATCTTCATTGTGCTTCTTTTGTTTGAAACTTAAGACTTCATAAACTGCTAAATGTAGGCACTAGGATTTTGATGGCTAAATTGTTGAGTTTTGGTCTTTGGCATTTTAGGCTTGGCTTGTTTAATAGACACATTTTAAATTTTGTTAGGTTCACTTGTTTGCTAAATGAATAAAGCCAAGGTAAATTTTGATAGGGTCAAATACATGTAGCACTAGTCTAAATGAGTTGTTTATAAGCTTGTCTTTTGATTTTACTCGCAAGGTAAATAATAAATTCATCTGATTAATATATTATAAGAAAGTAGTATTTATATAATTTCTCCTCCTAAATAAATATTTTTTTTGAAAATTAAATAAAAGTTATGAATTCAAAGTTAAATTATGATTTTTATTTTCAAGCTTATTTATCAAGCTTGTTTATGAGCTTATAACTAGCAGTTTTAACAAGAAAGAGATCTTATATGTCACTCACAGTAGCTTTGCTCACAGCTTTTGTTATTCCTTCACTTTGTGAGTTGGATGCTTGAAAGTACCTTATCATCATTGTTGTTCATCCAGTGATCTCCCTTCAAAATATTGTATTTATATTATTTTATACTATATTTGAAAGTTGATTGTATTACTGTTTCTTCATGCTGTTTACTGCATTGGAGAGAAAGTTTGAAATAGTTATAACTTGTACATGGTTAATTATGGCAGATAAGAGAGGCTGCACTATACGCTTTGGCTTCTGTGTCAGATCAATTACTTGAAGCGGAGGTTGGCTCTTTAGATTAATCATATCTCATAGTGGGATTTTAATATACTTGTTGGATGGTGATTATCATGAATATAGAATTTTTGTTTCATTTACAGGCTTCAGGGGATATTGGCATTAGTTTAGGGCACCTCTTAGAGCAAGTGATTTCTGAAGACATTGGAATGGGTATTTTTCTTTATTGTCATTCATTTGTGTCTGGTTGTTCATTTGATTATGAATTGTCCGTTGTATTTGTTTTTATGCAGGAGTGCATGAATATCCATTTCTTTATGCTCGTATTTTTACTTCTGTCGCAAAATTCTCCTCTGTGGTAAGTTTACATGTTCCTCTTATTATCCAGTTTGCCAGTATATTGAAATTCTCCATTGAAGTTTGAACATTATACAGATCAACCATGGAGTTCTTGAACATTTTCTTTCTGCTGCGATCAGAGCAGTTGGTATGGATGTGTAAGTTACCTAATTAATTGCATTTTGTTAATGCATACAATAGGATACTTACGATTCTTGACAAACGAACAGGCCCCCACCTGTGAAAGTGGGTGCCTGCAGAGCGCTTTTGCAGCTCCTTCCAGAAGCTAAAAAAGGGCTTGTTCAGCCACACTTGGTGGATTTATTTTCATCACTTACACATCTTCTTCATAAGGTAATATTTCCTAGTTTGCTCCTTTATTTTTATCATCTTAATTTTATTCATTGAGATTATCCAATTTCCTTCACAGGCATCTGATGAAACTTTACACTTGGTACTTGAAACTCTGCAAGTAGCCATTGAGGCTGGTGAGTAGAGGTTATTTCACGTAGTGTTTTGAGTTGCCTTTTCCGGTATGCATGTCATCATTTAAGTTTCCCATTTTAGGCGGAGCTAATAATGTTTCGGCGTCAGTTGAGTCTACTATTGCTCCTGTAATTCTTGATTTGTGGATGTCACAAGTTTCTGATCCTTTTATCAGCATTGAAGCTATTGAGGTTCTCGAGGTAACAATATTTTTACTTTTATATGCCATTCCTGGTGTGTTTAAATACCATCTGATGCTGTATTGCAATTGGATGGATATGAATTAAGACTGAAATAGGCAGCAACATTTTTTCCTCCCTTTTGAAGACACACAATTAATTGCAATAATTGATTTATCTCGGTTTTTGCAAATTTTGGAAGAGGATAATTGTCGTGGAGGCTTTTTCAGCGGTGCAGCATTGTTATAACTAATGTTTATTAAGTTTAATTACCTCATTCTTTTTTAGGGAATGCTGTAGCGTTAGCATTGTTTTAATTACTGTTTGTTAAGTTCAATTATCATATTCTATTTCTTGTTATCCTTGTCTAACTATTCTGTTTCAAATTTTCCAGTCGTTAAAAAATGTTCCTGGTTGTATTCATCCATTGGTTTCTCGAATTTTGCCACATATTGGACCAATCTTAAATAAAGTATGTTACATAGACTTAACTTCTGGACATGTTTTTGTTTCCTGCAATGATTTTTTTATGCAAGTTATTGATGTCTCTTCTTGTTTATTATTAGCCTCACCATCAGCCTGAGGGAATGGTAGCAGCTTCATTAGATCTGGTGACTATGCTATTGAAGGCAAGTTGTTTTTAAATGAATTTATAGCAATGTGGTATCTCCTAATGGTTGATTCTTACATCAGTTTTGCAAGTTAAATGTCTGGTAATTTAAACAACATTGTAAGTTTGATACATGCTTTGCTAATTTCAGTTTATGATAGCATTGTACAGAATGCTCCCAAGGATGTAATAAAAGCAACATATGATAGTTGTTTTGATGCTGTTGTCCGGATAATCCTTCAAAGTGATGATCACAGTGAGATGCAGGTCATCTTTTTTTGATATGTTTTGTTAAATTTGTGCTAGTATTTGTTACATATTCATACTTAAACAGAAAATGATCATCCTTTGTTGCATCAATGATCAGAATGCCACGGAATGCTTGGCTTGTTTTATAGCTGGGGCCAGACAAGAAATTCTTACTTGGACTGTTGATTCTAGCTTTACCATGAGAAGTTTGCTTGATGTTGCATCAAGGTTGGTTTATTACTTTTTTTTTTCTTAGTATCTTTAGCTCTTCATATAGGGTGATAGAATTGACATATTCTTGAGAATTGCTTAGTGATGACGATAAAACATGGTTTTACGGTAGGAAACTGTTTCAAATCCATGACTGTTCAGTAGGAACAGCTAAAACTTTTGCCTCTCTCTTTCAACTAGTCTTTTTCTGCTAATGTATTGTTCCTGTTGCTGCTTATTATATGAAAAAAAACTAAAAGTAAAAATTCTTTGCAGAAATTCACAAGTTCTTGACCAAAAATATTTAGCAACATAAATATACTGGCCTTATATCAATATCAAAACAAGTTCTTTCTTGCTTTGTTCTCTTTTGAAATTCTTCTGCTGACAACAAGAACCTGTTTTTTGATTCCTGCATAAATCAGATCCAACATTTCTGTGTTGACAGTCATGGTAACTAAGCGTGTGTTTTTGTCGTGTCTTTTTATGGCAATGCTTTTATGAAATTTTAGCACAATTATGTGTAGGACTTCCTTTGTTTTGGGAAATGTCTCCATTATATTTTGAGTGGGAATTGCAAGAAAAATTTATCTAGTTTCTCATTGTGTAGGCTAGAATGAGAATTTTGTGGAAAATTTTTAGAATTACTTGTTCATCGAATTACTTATGGCTTTTAGTATTTTTAATAGTATATTTTGGGATGCAGGCTTCTCGACCCTGATCTGGAAAGTTCTGGATCACTTTTTGTTGGAAGCTATATTTTGCAGCTTATTTTACATCTGCCATCGCAAATGGCACCACACATCCATGACTTGGTTACTGCCCTCGTTAGAAGAATGCAGTCTGCTCAAATATCTGGATTGAAAAGCTCATTGTTGCTTATCTTTGCGAGATTGGTATTCATCTTTGATCACACAACTCTGGTCAAATCTATGAATTGTGATTTATGGGTGGGGCATTATGAACAACTTGTAGATTAATTAATGATATTATTTTGTTCTTGTGTATTAAGAATATTGTGGGTTGACACTTTACTTAATACACATGTTTTGGAAATACAAGAAAAATAAAACTTTGAACTTGTTTATGCATTATGTCCATCCATCAATTCACATTTTATCTTGGTAAACTGTTTGCTTAGATGTTGAAATAAATTATTTATCATGTTTTCTTGGCACATAAGTCTCTTCCTAAGCTGCAGTGAGAAATATGTGAGGCTTGTTCGGGGTTTTGAATGTCCTCTTCAACATGCAGGTTCATATGAGTGCCCCTAATTTTGGACAATTCATTGATTTGCTGATTGGCTTACCAGCTACAGGCTACAATAATTCCTTTGCTTATGTGATGTCAGAATGGACTAAGCAGCAGGGTGAGTAGATTTAAGTAATCAGGCTTTTCCCTTCTGTTCCAGATATATTCTTTTATTCTTTTCCATTGTGTTTCATTGGTGGTGGAGCTTTGTGATCCATTCCATTTAGCATAACTGAGTGCTTGAATATGATTTTCTGCATCCTGTGCACTGAGGATTATTTCTCTGTATTTTTTTTTCTTAGAATCAATTCTTATTATGTCGCATTGCATGAAACGTATATTATTGTCTTTTATTTTTTAGATTCATTAACCAAGTAAACAATATTTCTAAATGTTACTTTTATCCTCATATATTACAGCGGAGATCCAAGGAGCCTACCAAATTAAGGTTACAACTAGTGCTTTGGCATTATTGCTTTCCTCGAGACATGCTGAATTAGGAAAAGTTGAGGTGCAAGGCCGTTTGATAAAGGTTGATCTCTATCATCATGTTATAAATATAATTTATATCTTTTTGGTTTGGAACTTATCCTTTTTTTTTTAAAAAAATGTATAGACTACTACAGGAATAACTACTCGTTCAAAAGCTAAATCAACTCCAGACCAATGGACGGTGGTGCCACTACCTGCAAAGGTACTACCAGATCACCTACTGTTAGCTTAAAAATTAAGTGGATAATTTGTCGATTAACGGTGTTGTGGTAAATGGGGAAATATAGGTGACCGCTTGCTTGCTATTGGAAATTTTCCTGCTTCGTTGGTTTTTTAGAAGTTGGAAAATTGGGGAATTAATTGATCTAGAAATTGGAAAATACTTCTCCAATGATTAAAAACTTCCTTTTTACTCAATTTTTTTATAACGATTGCTAACTGGAAAAATTCATTTCATTAATTTTTCGAAGTTCAGTTTTATTTTTTAAAGAAAAAATGATCCAGTTTCATTTATTAGATAGTGCACATCTTTCTTTTAAATTTCTGTATCAGCGAATGAAATAGAGCCATCTAGGAAAATCTACAAATAAGCCTTCTCAAAAAAAATTTGGAATTAATTTTTCTTCAAAACTGGAAAATAAAAAAATTGTCCACTTTACCCTGTAAAAAGTGCAGAAGTTATCCCCTGCGTTTGTTTTTAAGCAAGACAAAATAGACTGCACCTAAAGACTGAAGTAGAAATGATGGTACTTTAGTTTTTTTGTCATGCAAAGTTGTGCTCCCGAAGATTATTTGCTTAAATGGGTAGATATTATATGCTATACTGAACTTTGTTTTTCTCCTGTATTGTAGATAATGTCTTTGCTGGCTGACGCACTTATTGAAATTCAAGAACAGTTGTCCATTAATGGTGATGAGGTTGGCTACCATTAAGTTGATTATTTCATGTCGTCATAGTTCGAAATAATGCAATTTAAAATTTCAATTCTATTCTCTAGGAGGATGAATGGGAAGAAATTGAAGGAGATGATGCTGAATCTGATAGGAATATGCTGCACTCCTCTGGTGCTACTACAAAATTTGGCAGAACCACATACGACCAACTTGAAGCAATGGCAAAAGCAGTTGACGAGGTTAGTAAATTAAGTACGAATAGCATGCTTTTTTCACTCTGTTCTTACTTTGTTTTGCTTCCAATGTTCAGAATGAAGAGGATGATGGGAGCGAATTAGTTGTTGCCGATCCGTTGAAAGAGGTATTGCAGATGCTTATTACCTGAATTTACAACCATTTTTTAATCTGGGATACAGCATATCCGATTCTAATTCATGGAGATGTGCCTGACAGATCAATTTAGCAAACTATTTAGCGGATTTCTTCACAAATTTTTCTCAAAGTGACAGGCAACTTTTTGATCATCTTTTTCAGGTTAACTACTTGCTTTGCATCTTACTTGACCATTTGATAGCATTAATCAAACTCGATTTTGTATTGTGCTGCTTACCTTAACGTACTTCTAAAACTGTAATCTATTTCTTCTAATAAATATTAAAATTTGCAGGGTTTAACGAAGAACCAACGTGATGCTATTAGTTCTGTATTGAAACATTGAGGTGAGTTTTGGAGTGTGAAGTGTGTAATTTATTATTTTTTCTTATTCCAATTGATTGTGAAGTGAGAGTGGATGTTTTTCGATTTCGATGATGAAGGCGAATTGCCTTCAGCGTGCAAAGATTTATGTTCAAATTTGGTTCTAAAGTTTAGTGAGCTCACATTTGATTTTAAGTTTGGTCTTGT
>CANYCX010873851.1:0-14591 GCA_948193385.1 Breynia disticha f. nivosa | reverse complement strand
CTTTTTAATCATCATGGAAAATTATAATTTTCTCATCTCCTCACTTTCCTACTTAGTTCACTTCAACTTTTCACCACTATGCTCTCTTCATTCATTACTCAGTTCTTAATAAAGTCACCAATGATTACAATTCTCTCATTTTTCTCTCATTCATCTCATCGCGGTTCCCAATAACATCACTAATTTTCAATAATTTCCACTTCTGTATCCTCTCCACATGTTACACAAAATTTTCTTATCCTTCTTGTACGTTCATCTATCCTCTAAACAATCATTTATTCACTTGATATTATTCTCACAAGGACAAAATGTGTCCATATAAGTGCATAGGTATGCAACTTTTAAAACTTAGGTACCTTATGAAATAATAGACACCCCTTAATATTTCATTTTAGCTCTTAATTTTCCTTGTCTCGATATAATATTCACAGGGAAATCATATTAACCCCTTCATCCAGCCTACAGTTCACCACCATTCCTCATAATTTCTACTCATCGTAATTTTACTCAAACGCCTCAGTATAATAATGTAACAATCATATTATATATTTTCACCAGTATTCAGATTTCAACTAGTACATTGCAATAAATTACCCAAATTTCTTATGCTTACTTAAGTCCTCATCAGACCTAATTACATACACAATCGAGTTTCGGTATACTTATTTATCGGATAAGTACAATATTTTTTGTTTCCACTCTTTCAACCATTTGCTCATTTATCTCTCACATATATATCTATGTTCATGCTCTTTGCTCTATCTGTAATGCCAACCCAAGGTAGGTAACAAGAAAATGAATTTGTATACACGAGAAAAATACAAAAATAGACAAACTGTCCTACCTTGGTTAAGAAAAAGACACAGGAAACCAACAATCGTTTCCATAACCAATATATACATATATTTTTGACATTACGTTATAGAAAAGAGATGAACAATAGCAATCCTCAAGAATTTCACATAAAAAAAATTCTCCAATACTCAATCATTTCTATTTTTTTGTTATCAAATACTCTCTCTCAATACTTCTAACTTCAAATTCCACTTATCTCATATTTTTCATTCTCATATTATGCTCCTTTGAACACCATATTCCTCCTAATATCGTATGACAACTGTGCAACATTATCATTCTCATAATATCTTGTGAAAATTTCGCACATTGATCTATGATAGTGCCTTTCTCTTTAATAGTCTTTCCTCTTTTCTTAGGCAATTAGTTTCATTTTGTTCGGTTACGTCTTTTGGAAAACAATTCTCAATTCACTGTTTTAGTGTTTTCACAACGGTTTGTGTTAAGGAACATATCTACCGTATCTTTATCAATTTATCATTCTGCACCAAATCGTGCACTTGAAATCGTTTTCACATCATTATGAATTTACTTTTCTTTATTACTAATTTTTCATCAATCTGTCGCACAAATGACGTAACCATAGTAAGAATAGAGATTACATAATATTTTCTCTTTCGTGTCTAGGCACAAATTCGACACGAAGGCGTGCGAATACACTTGAATGAAAAATTCAAATTAACTTAAAGTTAAGGTGTCAGACACGATGTTGTGTCAAATATTAACACAATGATCATTTAATCATTCTTTACCATTTACATTATCATATTCATATGTTCCATTCACTCACATATCACATACGTAAAATTTTTCTCTGTTCTTATGGTTTAATTTAACCATTTCATCAAAATCGTGTTTTATACACACTTAATTATTTTTTGGTAATTCTATTTCATCAACTACCCAACATCAAAATACATATGTATAGACATGTATTATGAAAGGAAATTGCAGATTTGCCTAATATAAGTTTTAAAACTTTTTCTTTCAAAGCTTTCACCTTGATATCTTATCGAAATTTTTGACCGATAGTTTTATCTCGAGTTTTTGCTCGGAACTATCACTAACTTTCTGTCATCGCTTTTCTGGTAAAGCATATTCATGTAATCATCTTACACCACCTTATATATATATAACTCATTTCCTGACTTTGCAAAAGGCATATATGTATATAAGTTCATTTCACTTATCATCTTTATCAACCATAAACTTCACTTTTAACCTTCAAATCTTTTTCATAAAGAACCTTTAGTTTAAATTTAAGTGAACGTATTCAAGCGAGGATTCCACGATGTCGGAGCACGACGAATTTCTTAAATCAAATATGATTTCGAAACCAAAATATGGTTTTAAGAGCCAAAACATGCAAATGACTTAAAAACAATGCAACTATCCCGAGGAAATCTAATTCCCGCTCTGATACCATTAAATGTGATGCCCAAAATTCATTTATAATTATTTATAAGAGTCGAAAACAGGGATTTAAGGGCTTGATTAGTAATATCTTCGGATGTTAAAAGGTTATGAGGGATTCGGCAGGGGTTCGAATCCTTATGACAACAACCCGCCATGGTGCTGTGTGCACAGGAGAGGGGTTGGGGGTACTGGGCCATGGCCCTGTTAAAAGAGTGTCGGTGAGCAGGGCCCAGGCCTCTACAGTTTATCTTGTAAATTTTTTCAAATAATAAAACTATGTTTTTATAGAATTGTATTTATCCTATATTTTTTTTTTGATATACACGTGTCAATTGTTCAAGATGTCAAATGTCAATTTCTAATTATCTCTTATAAATTTAGTATATAAGACATAAATATAGATGATAAGATTGATTCTTTATTTTATCCTCAAACCTAATTAAGACAACATAATTTTTAATTGTTACTTAATGTTATAATCCTATAGTTTAATTAAAATGTGATAAAAATAATAAAAATAAAGGTATAAATAAAAAATTTAAAATTTATTTTTTAAAATAATTAATTAATATGTTAGAGTAAAAATAATAATAATTTACAATATTATTAATGAGAACTATGATATACTCTTTTTCTTTACTGAGCTTACTAAAACCAAAGTCTTTCACAACTTAAATACGTTATTCTTAATTTATAACTTATTTGATGAATACAACTTGCTCATAGTACTATAACTTTTCGACCATCATTCTATAAAATAAAAATACAAAATTATTTCAACAACGCCAAAAATCAAAATAAGTAATATCATTTTAAATTAACTTTTTATAATACTATGAAATAATAAACCACGAAGAATAAATTTAATCTTTTAAAATTTAATTTTTATATACAAATAGTTCATATTTAAGAAAATAAATTTTATAAATAGAATTGATATTTACAGTTAAATATTAACTTATTTTATTTAAATTTGAATTTATTTAACAAATATTTATTATGATTATTACATATTGATACGAAAAATGTGGTCAAATTAATACCACAGCTTTCTAGGCAAGTGTGTCTATCAAACTGTAGTACAATAACCGGAGTATCAAGTATCGATCTACTAGGACAGACAAGTACTAATACTAACAATCTAATTTATTATCTAATCTAACAAAATGATTTTTATGAATTAAAATTAATAAAAGAAAATAGCATAAACAAAAACTAAAGATGAACTAATTTAAAGGATCAAAATATGCGCAAGAAAATTAAACAAATTTTAACAGAAAATAAGAAGATATCTAGATGTCGACTCTTAAGACTTCATATGTGTGCAACTTGATTATCTGATTATCAATGACTATTGGACCATAGAGATGTCTATTATGTGTTAAAGTATCTCTCGATTAAATTTACAACTAAGATTAAGTTGATTAGTTAAAATCTCTTTTGAATTAAAAATCTAAATCCAGCATTATCGTTAAGTACATTTCACTATTAGCTTCACACTAATACAGAGGAGTTCTGCAATTCTATCTCTAGAATAACAGGAAACTCCTATCAGCTACGTGGGACAAATTCACACGATAATTTATCAATCAATCAATGCAAAGTCAATTTTTACACAAAGGCAAACATTTACTATTCACCAAAGATGAATCTCAATAAAAATAATTGAACACAAATCAAATAACAAAGTCACAACACATAATCCATCAAAGGACTCGTCTAATCTAGATATCCATAATGGTTTAGTTCATAACGCAAATAAACCAAACACCAAAGCAAATATAACACAATGTAGCAGCCAATAAGGCCATACAGTTACTAACAAGGATAGCCAAATCTAAGAATTACAATAAAAATCTCCTTGTGTTGTGTTTTTGGGGCTCAAATCTCCAGTTCTTTAGTGCTTACACTAGGGTTTGACTTTCTTCCTCTAGTGACTACTCAAGCTCTCTTTCTAATTTTTAGAAAGAACTATTTATATGAAAACCCTAAAAGTGCACAGTAAATCATGAATGGCCTGCAAAATGGGCTTGGTAAACCATTTTGTAGGTCGTTTACTTATGCACAACACAAATTCTTCAGTTGAGAATGTCTGAAAAAGGATTTGGCAAAACTGTTCCACAGACTATTTAAAAGCTTCTGTTCTCTTATTGAAGTGAATGGTGTTAGGAATGGTTTGGCTAAACTATTCTGCATGTCATTTAATTCCTTCTAGATCTTCAATGGATATGAATGGTTTGAGGAATGATTTAAGATAAACTATTCTGCAAATCATTTAATTATTTCTGGAACTTTTAAAACATTAGTGAAATTAAATGGTTTAGCAAACGATTTGCAAAGGTCATTTTGCAAACTGTTTACATTCCATTTTTCGCGATTTTCCCACTCTGTCGCTCTATTTCAACCCAAATTACGTCTTTTTGTGATTAAAATTCCGTGAATGACCTGAAGACATAAAAACCACAAAAATTATGCGAAAATGTTACCAAATTGGCCAATAAACCTAATGAAAATCATAAAAACTAATATAAAATATATGTGCAAAATGACATTTATCGAACTTCCCCACACTTAAAGTCTTTACTTATCCTCAATCAAATAGTGAAAAACTATACTCAAAGGACATAAAATAATTTCGATTCACCTACCATAGCAAATTTTTAGATAATTTAAAAAATAGTCGAAGAACACATAAACAACAACAACGCACAAACCAACAATGAACAATAAACAAAAGCTGAAAGATTGACAAAAAAATATACAAAATTGCACCCAACGAAGATTCTGTGTGTGTGAACCAAAATTAGAAGGATTCCAAAATTAATCCTGCAGCCATTACGTATCAATACGACAAAACTTTAGTGTAAATATAATGCAATTAGTCTCAAAATGAACAAACAATTTTGAATCGAAAATGGTTAATTTCACTTGCTCAATTGCTACAAACTCATTTTTCTTGACAACATTTTTCCAGTTTCTACGATTACAAATAATTCCTCTTTTTACGTGAAGACCACCCAATTTTGGTGGTTGTCCTCAGTTACTCATATCTTCCTAAAAAGACAGAGCAGTAGAGATTTTCTTTTGATTTTTCTTTTCTTTTCTTTTCTTGTTGCTTATCGAGTTTGTGGTCAATCGAGCAAGGGACACGTTTTAAAATAGTAAATCATTAAGCTCAATTTCAGTTAACAACAAACATTGAACAAGACAGAAAAAGCAATATTTAGCATAAACAATTGCAAAATAAAAATCAGAACTCAATCGAAAATGGTTAAATGTGCTTAAAATGGGGATATGACTAAGTGTACAATAATGAAAAATTATTTGACCATACAACCATTTTTTTTATCCAAAGAGAATTAATAGTTATTAAGATGTAATTGAAAATAATAAACTCGAATATATAATCGTCATGGGCTACAAATTTGGATGTTAGATTGTCAAGTTAAGTGCAAGCATTCTTCACTTTAATTGACCTCCCTTCCCCACACTAAGAGCATTGCATTGTCCCTAATGTAAAATAGAAAAAGAAGGTACCGGAAAATAAAAATGAAAAATGACTGAAACTTCTCTGAAAGTCGAGTATGAGAGAAGCCACAAAGAGAAACTGTAAAGCCGAATGAGTCAGCCCTTGAACAAAAAAAAAAGAACTGAAAAAGAAAGAAAAACAAAACAAAAACCACATATTAAACATCAAATAATAAAACATAAATAAAATAGCCAGAGTACTGAGAATACAATAAATATAAACAATCCAACAAATAAGAAACACAAATAAAAATAAACAATACGACAAGATAGCCCACAAATAAACATAAATAAAAAATAAAACAAAGTAAAAGAAGAAGAAACACGTCATCCTCAAAACTCATCATCATCGTCGTCCTAATCATTACCCCATTCATCCTGCTGCTGCGGAGGTGCATGGTAGTACTGTAGAGGCCAGTAATATTGTTAATAAGGCGAAGTCTACTGAAATGGTGGTGGCTCGATGTTCATATACTGAAGCAGGTGATGCATCTAGTTCTCCAATGGATAAAGGTGTCTGCAATGCAGCATTTGGTCCTGGTAGATAATCTGTTGCTACTGCTGCATTGCCACTAGAATGGCACTCTGCTACTGTTGGAGCATCATATCTGATCGAACTGAGATTTTTGGATGCACTAAGTTGGTGCCAGCGCCTCATGTGCCAATGCCTTTGCTGCCTATCCTTCCTCTACCGGAGGCATATCTTCATCACCATCATAATCAACTATTTTAGTCTAAGACCTAGCCCAATACATTGAATGTACCTTTTATTATGGATTAATAAAATAATGAGGCATTATTTTGTTATTTCACATATTAACCTATGCTATGTGCATGTTAAAACTATCCAAGAATGTTGATTAAACACTTGAGGTATCAAAGTGGAGGACCTTGATAGTAAAACCTGGAAGTTCTAAGATTACCATTCTAAATGTCCCTAGTCACTTGTTTCTATGGGAACAAAAATGAATTAAGACTAGTATGAGCTTTGTAGGTGATCATGTTTTAAGAGTCACACATATAGGATATCTAACAAGGTTCATAGGTACAATATATGACATTGTATTTTGAGAGTAATAATTGATGAGAATACTAAAATTAGTATGTCTCTTGTAATGTCAAATATCTATTTTTAGACCTGAAATCACTATCTTTTATTATGATTTCTAGTGTACTTTAACATACGCCTAACATGACCATAAAAGGTTAATACGTATGGGTATGGTCGGGTATGATATGGATTACAAGTAGTAGCATGAGTGAAGTGTAGGGATTGACCCTCGCATGATAATGAGAGAAGATATTAGTGGCAGCTTGATGGGCAAGATTGGAAAGAGTGTCGCTGCACCCGAATGAAATGATTGAATCATTCATTTAAAATTATCAATCTTACTATAGAGATTAAGAAAGTGATTTATCACTAAATAAGGATGTTAGAGAATTACCTTATGCAAATCATGGTCATAGTGTCTTACTAGAGACCGCCTATGATTTATGAATTATTAAATTTATTACCGTAATTAAGTAGCCCTACAAATTGTGCGCGGAGAAGAGATAACTAAAAAGGGCATTTTTGGAATTTCACCTTAGGTCAAATTCTGGTTTTTGGGCCGGATTAGGCAATTGGGCTTAAAAAGGATGAAAACATAATTTTGGAAAGTTTAAAAAATTTTAAGACAATAAATTGTTTTGGATGATGTTGGATAAGGCTTGTCTTAAATTAAGACAAGATGATAGAGAAGTGTGGAGATATGGATAAAGCCTTATCTTCTTTTGTAAGAAAAGAAGAAAGAGTCAAATCATGTCCCAACAACTCCTAATTTCTGGCCAAGATAGAATTGGAATAAAAAAATACAAATTTGATTTTACAATAAAGATTAATTCTCCAAAACTATCTAGGCCACACAACCATTTAAAGAAAGAGAGAGAAAGAGAGAGAAAAACAAAAGAAACCCTAGTTTTTAACACTTTTCCTCTAATACACCACACGACCAAAATCCTCCAACCAAGAATCAAGATTTTGATTCTTTCATGATCTCTTGAAGAAAATTAGAGATTTAGGCACTGATCATATCATCCAATAATGTCAGGGCTTTCAGAATTTCCATTCTTTCATCCAATTGACTAAAAAATAAGGTGAATTACTAATGCATTTGTGCTAGTGCACTTTTCTCTTGATCCAAGTGTAAGTTTGGTTGAGGGAGTACATGTGAAGTCATAAAGGAGGTGTCTTAAAGGTAGTCTTGATCTAATTAAGGTTGTTGTTATGTTTTTCTTGCACATACATACACTATCAAGTCTTTTAAG
The DNA here is from genome assembly GCA_948193385.1 of Breynia disticha f. nivosa. Taxonomy (NCBI): domain Eukaryota; kingdom Viridiplantae; phylum Streptophyta; class Magnoliopsida; order Malpighiales; family Phyllanthaceae; genus Breynia; species Breynia disticha. The sequence continues at coordinate 6,485 of CANYCX010873851.1, read as the reverse complement.
AGATAAGAATTGATTTTTGACTTTAAAGATTGAATCTTTTATTAACTAGTCTTAGTCTTTAGGCCATGTATGATGTTATATCTCATTTTTGGTGTGATCTTGATTGTTTTCTAGGTGTTCATGATGAGTTTTTTCTACATCCATAGTATTTTAGATATGTAGAAAACCCACAAGCCACCCCTCTGCAACCTATAACAGACCCATTAGTAGTCCTATGGCGAACGATCATCCGCATATGGGAGAGCACGGTCATGTCAAGGTACTTGACCTCAGTGTGCACAAACATCAATGGTAGACCATCGAATTGCTCAAGGCCCTCCATCAGCACAGTAACATAATGGCCAGCAAAGATAGCAGTAATATATGGCCGAGATACTTGATCTAAGATAGAGTGGGATAGTAGACAACCCAAGTTAACCCCATTACGATGGTGAATACTGTAAAAGCACAAGATGTCTTGCATTGTGACATTACCCATACTCTCCTTCCGCAGGTACATAGTGGATGCAATGACGCAGAGAACATACCGCAGAACCCTTGAACGAATCTGCGGTGCCTTCGCTCTACTTTGGTGAAAATCCATGCATCTGTTTAGCTCCTCCTAGTATACGACAATGTTAAAACCCATAAAAAAACATGAAGTAATTCGTGGTACTCGCCTCCTCCATGAACTCCGCATCATACAACCCCAATCAAAATGCAAAATTATAGAGCGACATGCGATAAGGAACACCCTAAACCCAAATTTTGATAATAATAATCTCTCCATCTGGCCGCTCATTGACCTCAAATATTGCAAAAGACATTAGATACTCCAGCATCAACTCTCGATAAGCCAGGATATCGATCGTAAAAAAGCAACAGACCCTCCAAAGCTAATAAGTGATGATACATTTGTATAGAGATTGAGTTAGTGCAAGGTGTCCTCGTAAGGCAGATGGATAGGGGCAAAATTTGTTGGCATTAGAGGAATGAGACTCTGTTAATGGTCTGGCGCATCAGGGAATTGTAGCATGATAAAGAAATGTTGAGTCTCTGCAAGTGTACAAGTTCAATTACTGTTAGTGTAAGCCCTAGCCTAATCCATTGTTTGTAACTTTTATTATTTGATTAATAAAATTATGAGGCATTATTTTATCATATCATGTACTAACTTGTGGTATATGTTTAATAAAATATCCAATAATGTTGATTATGCGCTTGAGGTATCAAGGTTGAGGACCTTGATAGTAGAACATGGAAGTTTTAAGATTAACATTCTAAATGTCCATAGTCACTTGTTTCTATGGGAATAGAAATGAATTAAGACTAGTATGTACTTTGTATATGATCATGTTCTATGGGTCATAGATATTTGGGATATCTAGCAAAGTGCATAGGTATAAATGTAGAGCATTATATTTGGAGAGCAATCACTATTTGCAATGTCAAATATTATCCCTAGACTGAAAATCACTGTGTCTCTTATTGTGAGTTTTAGTGTTCTTTGACATATGCCTAACGTGGCCGTAAAAGGTTGACAAGTATAGGTATGATTGGGTATGTTACGAATCATAAGTAAGAGCAGGAGTGAAGTGACGGGATTGACCATCTCTATGAGAGATGATATCACTGGCCACTTGATAGACAAAACTGGGAAGAGTGTGGCCACACCCGAATGAAATGATTAAGTCATTTATTCGAACTTATCAATTTTGTCATAGAGATCAAGAAAAGTGATCAAGCACTAAATAAGGGTGCTAGCGACATGCCTTATGCTAATCAAGATATCGGAGGTCAAAGGATTTATTTCAATTGTAGTAGGGCTGTTGACACCGCTCGTCAGCTATTTAATTTAGGGTGATCATAGTGTCTTACTAGAGACCGCCTATGATTTATGAGTCATTAAACTCATTGGCTTTATTAAATAGTCCTACAGATCACACATGGATGGCGAATACCTAAAAAAGGTAAAATCGGTATTTCACCTTAGGTCAAAATCCTGCTATTGGGCCGGATTGGGCACTTGGGTCAATTTTGGTAATTGGGCCCAAATATGGATGAGAAATAATATTTCTTACATGATTTTAAGATAAGATTATTTATTAAATATGATGTCTTAAGTGAAAATATGTAAGAAATAAAGAGAGAGAGAATTTAGGAAGTATGTCTTAAATTAAATTAAGACATGATTTATGTAAGATAATTAAAAGAATAAATCTCTTAATTATCTACATATGATACACGGCAATGAGGGAGAATTTTAAAAGAGATTTTAAATTTGAGAAGGGCTTATCTAAATCCTAAAAGATTAGGATTGTTATGTGAAATCTAAAAGAGGATTTGAAATTTTCAAAAAGCCTTATCCAAATCCAAAACTCTTGCCTATAAAAGGATGAGAAACCTATTCATAAAAACACAACACATAGCCTCCCCTCGTACACTCCAATTGCCATAGCTTCCACCTAAATTTTGAGAAAGATTTAGGGTTTTTAGGGTTTTTTCTTAGATGAGAGAAGTGAGATTTAGGGCTGGTGGGAAGTGAGATTTAGGGCTGGTGGCTAGTGATAAGCAATGTGGTGCCTTTTATCTTACAGTCTTCTCATCCGAATTGAGCAAGAACAGGTGAAAAGATATTCCCTTTCATGCTAGTACACTTATTCGTTAATCTGTGTGTTACTGCTATAGAGAAACCACATCTGGGGTTTATTCTCGGTGTCATAAAGGTCGCTTTAGTGTATTCTAAAGTGGTAGTTACTGTTCTTGGACAAGAAGCTCACGGTTTTGAAGGAGAAAGAAAAAGGTACGATTTTTCTTTGCAAGATTCGATCTTTATGTAAACCTAGAGTAAAGCAATTGGTAACTGCATGTTTTCAGTCGATTTTATGTTGATCCTTGGCTGTTCTTTGCATGATTTTATTCTTTTATTCTGCTGCCAATTAGTTTAATTCACGTAGGAAACCCAACAGTGGTATCAGAGCGGCCATTTAATCACTTAATGCATGTTTTGATGAATCAGGAACAAGTTTTTGGTTAAAACGTGGGCTGATTTAATTAGGGCAGTAATTAAGGTCAAGAACTGACTTAGAACAGTAGGTTTTGATCCTAATTAATTTAAAATATGGCTGGTCATGTGTTAGTATAATTAGTTTTCCATAAAATGAAAAACTAGTCACAAAATTGGATGCTTAATGACTATTTAGACATAGTTTTAGATCAATTATGGCTAAAATCAACTTTATGGAATTTGGGTCTGTTTAGGTACTATAGAACACATGAATAGAAACTAGGGTTTACTGTTCATAATTAATTTTGGCATTAAAATTAATAAATTCCTAAACAAGGTACTTTTTAGAAAGATTTAATGAACTAGTGTACTAGTTTTAAGTCTTAGGAATATAAAATGACCTAAATAGAATTTTATGAAATTTTAGGGACCAAAATGTAATTTGGAAGTGGAAATTTCATGCTTGAAATTTCGTGTATGTATGTATTTAATTTTTAATTAAATGGCATCATATAGTTTACACTTATATTATTATTTGTGTAAAATTGTAAAAGAGGAATTGAGTCATATTAATTTTTTGGCACGAAAATTATATGGCGTTGGTCTTGTGAGCTTGAGATATTCATTCCATGAATATTTTTGGGCTTGTCCCAAGCCCATCACTGGGTTAACTCAAGGAGTCCAAAGGCCCAATTTCTCTTAACTGCTGGCTTAAAACTTAAAATCAGATTTGCCATGTTTTTGGGTTACATTGCATCTTGTTTGAGCATGTGGGCCTTGGGCCCAGTTGGGTGTTAGAAAACATGTATGTGGATGTATGGTTATGCATGGTGCATTCATGGGCCTTATTTATTGGGTTGTAAAGGCATAAGCCTATTTATTCATTTATTGGGTTTGTAAAGGCATAAGGTTATTTTTCTTAGACTAGGTTTAGAATAGACTTAGTATAGAAAAGGAGGCTTAACCCAGCATGGAGGGAGTCCAGAAGTGGAGGCCCAACAAGGAAGGAAGGAGAGCCCATTGAAGATGGACTTGAAGCCCGAAGGATATACTATGTAATAATATAGGCCTAGTTTTAGGTTTTTGGCCCATGTTTTGCACGTTTATTTCTGCACTTAGTCTTGCATGCTAGGTTGATGAATGCTCGAATCCTATATCATATGTTGAATTTGCATTTGCCATGCTAAGCCGTCGAATCAAAAAAATTAATCCCGAAAATAGTAATTCAAGCAAATTGCCTCCCTAGATTAACGACCCATCAAGGCATCGAACATCGAAGCGTGGGCCATGCTAAAGCTGGGCACGTTAGATTTTCTTTGTGAGGCGGGGCTAATATTGATGCCTTCTATGCCGCGATGTTAGAGTGGGGTTAGATTGGTGTCATGCTTAGCACGTTAATGGTAGGTTTGGACTTAACATGGGTCTGTGACGATGCGTCGGTCTTAGGCAATTAATGGGAAGAGCCCTGACACGAAAGTGCTAGCCCCATTAGAAATCGAGAGTCATCTTTGGGGAAAGATGATTGGATCTCGCTCCCATGAAACATCACTAACAAGTGGATTATTTAAAGGGATATTAATCCATTGTTTAGTGGGGGATCTTTTGTTTAAAAGACCTCATAACTGACCTTGATGTTTTATTATTCTTTGTGAAAAATAAATGATAACTCGTTTAACTTGAGTATTTCCCTGTGCTCAATCCTTGGAAAGGATAAGATGAAGGGTAGGAAAGGAAAGACCAAAACAAACCCAAAGCGTTGGAGGTGGAACCTCAACTATGGCGTAGGGAGGTTTTCCAATCCACTTCATGGAAAGGCAACGAAGCAAAAACCAAGAAAGTCCATAAGCCCATGTTGGAGGTCCAACCTCAACAAAAGCCTAGGATGGTTTTTCAGCCTGTTCCTTTGGACGTTTGCTACATAAGCTTTCTAACAAGCCCTCATTTGCTCAAATCGGAGCTAAATTGAAAGAGTTATAGGGTTTTGAAGTTAAGGGCTAAGGAAAAATGGGAATGGAAGAAAAGGAAGGAAACCTTACCTAGATTCAATCCAAAAATCAATTCTGGAACTACTTAGTTGCCGATTTTGTGGAGGTTGGCTAGAGGAAGAAATATTTTGGTGGTGAAGGAGAAAGGAGGAGAGGCATGTCGTGGGTGGGGGAAGGAAATAAGGGGAAGGGTAGGTTTTTAGGGTTTGGTTAATGGTCCCTTTTTGGGCTTGGTTACTATTCCCTTCGCAATTCTCTTTTTAACTCGGCCCACATTAAATCCCGACTTCTAAATTCGCGAAGTTCCTAATTTTCTTCAAATTTCTAAATTCCCAATTTCAATTAAATTTTGACTCTTCCCTCGTAATTAATTTAATAAAATAAATTGCGGCAAATTTTCCCTCATTTTCCACGTATTTTATTTTTAATTTTTTAATTAATTGGAAATGTTAGTCTAAGTATGCAGCTATGGCAAACAATATCCTAATGGATTTGAGCATAGCTACTGGCGAGAATGTTTCATCATAGTCGATACCATAAACTTGTTTGAAACCTTTCGCCACTAGCCTACCTTTGAAGATACCTCTCGCCTTCTCTTTGAAAATCCATTTGCATTCAATTACCTTAGCACCTTCCGGTGGATCAATCAAGTCCCAAACTTGATTATCATACATTGATTGCATCTCGAATTTCATGGCCTCTTGCCATTTTTTTTGAATTAGGATTCTCTAAGGCCTCTTGGTAAGAAGCAGGTTCATCATGATCAACGATCGTGATATCCTGTTCGTCAGTCACAATGAACCCGTACCTATCGGGTTCTTGACATATTGTGACCCCCAAATTTAACTGTCACTTAGGTATTTTTTTTCCTTCCGTTAAGTGGCACTCAAACCTGGAAGTCAAGGTTTTGATTTAAAAGAATTTGAATAAAACATAAAGGAAATAAGAATGGGAGGAATCAAGCTAAACTCATCTTTAATAAATACGCATATTTCATTTCACCAAAACATTTACAAATGTTTGCGAAGGCCTAGGCCTAGTACAATAAGAGGTTACAAAATGGTTTAGGTTAGGAAAGAAAAAAAACCAAAGCGATCCTATTTCAATCATAACCTGATAAAATACAAGAAAATGCACTATGTATGTTTTGGCATGTACATAATATAATATATCTACACAGTGCACCGTCCACCTCTATCTCTCTTGTAGCAAGTCCTAAATTGGAGCAGCATGTACCACCTTTGCGTCCAAAATTTAACCTTCCTTGAGTTGCTGCCGAGCATGGCAGGTGAGTGATGACTCTCAGTAAGCAACACAACCAAAATGGTCAACTTTCATGCATTTGTATGTTTAGCCATAATGTATAGCCATACTCGATAATTTTTATCTCCACACCAAATAAATAAATAGTCAAACACACACAAATCATTGGTTTCAGTAAACCCTCAAACCATCAAACTTTTAGTGTGATGAACAGTGTCAAACGGTTTGGGGAACGGTTTGGCTAAACTGTT
>CANYCX010873370.1:0-11971 GCA_948193385.1 Breynia disticha f. nivosa | reverse complement strand
ATTTGGCGAGGAAAGCAATTCATTGGATTCAGAGGTAAAACGAAGATTTTTGTAAGCCAGTTAGGCTAATAACTGGGAATTCCAAGTATAAATGTACTGGGCATGCTAATGTTGTATGTAGTTTTTAGGGTATAAAGCTATGTGGTCCCGAGTAATACCACGAATAATTTTTCGGTTTCCGAGTTTTCAATATTAGTTTTACCGGTCCCCCACAGATTTAAAATTTACCACCGTTAATCCTTCTGTTAAATTAAGCTAACAGAAAGGTTGAAATGTCATTTTGCCCCTGCCACGTGTGTATTAAAGAGGGACCGGTAAATTAAGCAAAAAAAATTAGAGGGACCGGTAAATTATTTACTTGTTAATCCGTTAGATTAATTTAACGGATGGATTAACGGTGGTGAATTTGTAATTTGTGGGAGACCGGTAAAACTAATATTAGAAACTTGGGGATCGAAAAATTATTCGTGGTATTACTGAGGGACCGTATAGCTTTTTCCTCTAGTTTTTATTATCTTTTAAAGCTAGATTTTGAGTTTCAAAAAAAAAAAAAAGCTAGATTTTCATTTCTCGACTGGAAAAAACCCTTTAATGAATCTGAAAGAGATTATGTGACAGGTAAATATTATAAAAGATATCCATTTGTTAGAGTCCACGTAGAATGAGATAAGTTGCAGTTGTGATCCCAAATCGACTAAATATAAGATTGGTTGGTGATTAATAAACCTCCTTACAAGATAGGTTTTTTAGGCTGAGTTTTCCGTCATGAGTTTATAACATGAGATATCTGAGCCACCATCACGCGAAACGAATCTGGACATAGATTTATAAGTGGTGTGACATATTAACTTTCTTTTTTCTTCGTCTTTTTTCACGTTATCAATTTCATCACTTGCATCAAAAATAACTTAATTCTTTTGGTTTGACTAAATAGAGTTGGCAGCTATGAGTTTGAAATCAAAGATGGGAACTAGAACTAATGAAGACAATCACAAATCTTGAGCGAAATCTTCAAGTTTCATTGATCTGTATGTGTCTAAAATTGGTTTCTACAATTTGTTTCAACAGAAAAAAAAATCAGAAGCTACAGATTGACAACTGTTGTCTACTAATTTCTGATTGAAAACTTGAAGATGATAAGCATCGGTTGCCAGAAACAGACTCGAACAATGCTTTCTCTAAAACTTTAGTTCTGCCATTTCTGATCAAGGTGATGAAATATTCCATGAAAGCAGAATCACAAGGCAGTATCAAAGGTCCATCACTTGATAATCCATATTCTTCTTCTGCTAAATTAAACAGCTCTCTCACAATCTCTTCGTTAAGATAACTTAAAGGAAGCACAAATCTTTTTTTGTCAATGGAGTACACAACAAAGTGACCCTTTTCAGCTGTTGCTGATACGCTGCAACTGTTTCCATCTTGACTAGAACTAGATTGTGGCAATGAGATCCTTTTTCTCCTCATGGCAACAAGTTTCTGCCATTTTCTTGCGAATTTGATGAGCTTCTTAGCATTGATCATTTTCAAGACACTTTTAGTGGAAAAGAAGTTTGAGAAATGATAAGGCTTGTTGTTTGAATTGAATTTGATGGAAGGAAATGTGAGTGAGTTGGGTATATATAGAAGACAGTTGTATCAATAAAAGCTTCACAGTGCATAGACAAAGCCATGTGAGAGGCAGCTCAGAGTGTTTTTTTTTGGTTTGGAAATGAGAATAACTTCCATATTGGTCCAGAAGTATTGTCATCTATCAACTCTGTGTACCACAAGATGATTATGGAGTTGGTATTGCATTTAATTTGTCTAAAATTTTCACATGCAGTGTAAGCCTGTTGTTCTTAGATTGGCCTTGTATGTTCAATAACAACCTAACCAGAATTAGAAACTTAAGCCTCCAAGTGATAAGGTTTAATTTCAGATTCAACGGTCTGTTCAAAGTACAATAATGAATCTAATCTTGTTTTTGTTATTTAATTTGACGCTTAATGTTTGCATCGTATAGCTCAATTAAGTTGTTGATTATTACATTAATAAATAGAAGGTTACGTATTATTAACAGTGTTACATTAGACCGTTAAATTTCAATCTTATACATTTTCAACTCAAAAAATATCTTTTTATTATAATAACTATGATTAAACTATTAAAATAATTCAAAAACCAAAACAAACACAATTTTTTTTAACTCGAACTCTCTTTTCCGCTGGACGCCGAAAAAATGACTTCGCTTCATCATAAATGCAATACGATGAAGAATTTGCTAGCAGGAAACGACTTTGCTTCATCATAAATGCAATACAATGAAGAATCTAATAATATATAAACACTATTTATTTAGTTCAACTAGAAATTATGGGACAACTTGTTGAAAATGTGAAACAATTTCACCCCTAACTTCATATGCCATTACTTCATTGATTGCTTGTTACAAGGCACATTTCATTCTTTTAACTCGAGCAAACCTTGTTGGTAGCTATGTGAATGAGAATTATGAGATCAAAGATGGGGAACAAATTTCATGAAAAATCAATCTCACATCTTGACTAAATTCCTCATTTTCATTAATCTTTACATGTCTAAACTCTAATTGGATCTAACAAAATTTTTCTACAGGAAAAAATCAGAAACTGCAGATTGATATCTGTTGATTTGTAAGTTCTGGATGGACATTTGAAGATGATAAGCAACGAGTGTCACTAATTGAAGCAAGTAATGCGTTCTCTACATCTCTGATTCCTCCTTTTCTGATCAAGGTGATGATATATTCCATGGAAGCAGAATTGCAAGGTAGCGTCAAAGGTTCGTTGCTTGATAATCCATACTCTTCTTCTGCTAAATTAAACAGCTCCCTGACGATTTCTATGTTGAGATAATTCAAGGGAAGAACAAATCTTTTCTGATCATTTGAGTATACAACAAAATGACCCTTCTCGGTAGTTGCCGATACGGTGCAACTGTTTCCTTCTTGACCAGAACTAGAAAGTGGAAATGCAATCCTTTTTCTCCTAATAGCAGCAAGTTTCTGCCATTTTCTTGCCAAGTTGATTAGCTTCTTTGCGCTGATCATTTTGATGACTCTTTTGAGTGGAGGAGAAGATTGAGAAATGATATGCTATATTGATTGAAATATGAAAATGTTGGAATTGAGTTTGATGAGATCTGTGTGTGAGTTGGCTATATATAGACTTCAAGAGCCGACTGCAATAATAATAGTTTCACCATGAAGGAACAGAAGAAAGCTGATAGAGTCCCACATTGGAAAAAAAAAGCAAAAATGTATAGTATATAAAGTGGAGCTCCCCTCCTCCCATCAGCTAAAGTTTTAATGGGAGTGACCGGCCTAAGAGGGGTGCTCGACCAACCATTGGGCCTTGGTTACAGCTGACCCATGCGTGAGTGTCAGTTGGGCTTTGGTTGATAGAGGGAGGGTGGGCTGGTATCGTATCAAATTAACCTGAATTCAAAAAATTTATGTATATGCAGCCAAAACAAAGCTTCCAAAATCTATGCACAAATTACAAGCTATAAGATTCTGCATATTTAAGCTCATAAAAATCCTCGAAATGACTAAGATTTGGTATCATCTAACTGTATATGTTCGTAGATATAGCAATTGTTCTGGTGACTATTGCGAGAACAATCATCAACACTGCTATGATCCTTTTCCTTCTCGTTGATATTCCATAAGCATCTCTGCAAATTCATGAAAAAAAAGAGAAAAGGAGGAAGAAACAAGAGATGAAAAAGAAGCGAGAGTAAAGCAAAAAGAAAGAAAACACAAAATGGAGAGAGTTTGCTTGAATAAAGAAAAAAAGAATAAGAAATGAAATGAAATGAAATGCTTTTCAGAAAGAGAAAAGGAATAGAAATGATGTTAAATGAAAAGAAGTGTCGGTTAGCATGTGAGATGTTAAAAGTAATTCATTAATCTCTGCTCATTTTTTTCAAAATCAAATATGAACAACATAATTTTTCAACTTATTAAAAATATTTTTTAGTTTGTGTGTTTATCCTTAGAGCAGGGTTTATCCCCCATTATATGATTAAGTGGTAAATCTTTTCCCATAAATATAAATCACTTTATGGTACATGAGTTGGGCTGAAAAATAAATTCTACTTGTTTGAAAAGGAATTTTATAAGATGTAAAATAGGTTTTACTATAAAATTTAATGAAATATTTATGAATTAAAAAAATAATAAATTAGATCAAAGTAAAATGCTCATGTTGTATACTCATAAATATTTTAAAAAGGTTTATGAGCAGAAATGCTCTTAAAACTACACTTAAAAAACGGAGAGGATGATTAGAAGAAGATGGATAGTGCCATTAGAGATGCGTGAGGAAAAACAACTTTTGGCCAAGGGAAGGAAGATTTCGGGGATGATGAGGTAGATGATGCCGCCTCTTACAGTGACCCAAATAGCTATCTGAATATTCCGGCGAGTCGACAGAGTCTCAATCTTGAAATTACCGAGCTATGAAGGAACATGTGATGTGCAGAGCATACAAATCATATGCAAAGATTCCTGCTTCTCTATCATGTTATAGTGAGTTTGAGAAGGTTAACATGTTTCAGCTCTTCTTCTTTCACTTGACATGATAGGGTTGAATCGGGGAACGGGCTCCAACTCCTCTTCACACTATTTAGAAACTAAGTTTTTCATCGTCCTTTCTTCGAGACGATTTACCTCAAAGAGCTGAAATGAGAACATTTGATCTGTTGTTTCGGACAGGTTGACGACTCATTGGAACATGCAGAGGAAATTGATAGCATATGCCATCGGCTTCACATCAGGATGTGTCTGTAAATCGAGATCGAGCAAGGATCATGATGGTACTAACAACTGCTGAGAATATAACAATATATTCATCTTCAAATCGAATGAAAGCACCTTTGTCCCATCAACAAAGTCTGTAGCTAATAAACTAATGAACTTACAATTATTTTTAACTTACACTAACAAAAGTAATTGTTTGTAAATGGCTAATATTAACTAATGAACTTACAATTATTAAATCCAAAAATAATTAAACTAATTAAAGTTAATCATTTTACAATCACCAATCATGATTAATTTCAAACATTAGAGTTTTTTCACTTTAAAATATGGACTCGACAACATGGAAACATCATGATTAATTATTTCTGAAGTTTTCGATACTTTCTCAGGCATTTTATTAAAAAATAGAAAAAGAAAAAATCAATTTGAGGTGAAAATAAAAATAGTTATAAAAAAGAGGTAAAGAAAGATAATTATTAAATAGTTTTTTTTTACACAATTTAGTAAAAAAGAGGATATTTTCAAGAAGTCAAACCATACTGGCCGGACAACTGATTTTGCTAAGTTTGTGAGAACTATTCTATCCGTTTAAGAATTACTGTTTATTTTATAAATTAATTTCTTTTAAAATATCTGTAATTTAAAAAAAAATTACATTATTTTTATATTTCCTCAGAACTTAATTAAATTTATTTTAAAATAAATAATATTATTAACACTAATTTATACTTTAATTTTTTATATAAGAAAAATTATTTTAATAAATTTATTGACATTTTAATCATTATTTTAAATAGCGTAAAAATAACAAATGAGTTGTTATTCCACAAACAGAGAAAAATATATTTAAAAAATATTTATCTTTAACAATCACTGAATAATAATTTTCTATGAAAAAAAAGGTGAGGTGGTTAAAGATATGGCAACAGTTCATGAACTATTTATTACGATTGAAGAAAAGTTTAAGCCTTAATCTTAAACTCCTAACTACGGTTGCATGATGGTTTAGACAAGGTTCTAACACAGTTTATACGGTTTAGTCAAGAGATTTATACGGTTTAGTTAGACGGTTACAGTTTTACGATTTGGACGGTTCAATTTTTCGTTAATAAAATTTTCGAGTTTTAATCTAACCGAATCAAACATAATAAATTTTTAACAAGTAATTAAGCACAATTTGACATATTTTTAAATTTAATAAAATAATATACATTTATTTTAAAAAAAGAAAATTTATAAATAGTTATAAATAATAATTGATTGAAATATTCTCAAAAAAAATATATAAAATTACATCAATTAATCTATGATTAAAATAATATACATTTATTTTAAACTTAAGATTAAAATACATTAAAAATTTGAGAAAAAGTAAAAATAAATAAAAGAAACAGGATCCTATAAGCATTTTTGAAAAAAAAAATTGTAAACTTAAGTTGATTTACATAGAACAAACGTAAATAATATGATAAATAAGATTAACATATACAAGCAAGCAGAGTAACAACTTTGAAAAAAAAATAAATTATACTCCCTCTGTTTCAAAATAACTGTAGTTGTAGAGATGGACACACAAATTAAGAAATCTATCTAATAAATAAAAATGGACTATATTACCCTTCTTTAAAAATTCAGTTTAATAAGTACTCCTCAAAAGAATACATTATGACAAGTGCTAGTAAATTGTGTCTTATTCTTCTCAAAAGAATCAACGTGTGTTCTTCTTTCTTTTTGCTTTCTTTTCCTTTTACTTTCTTCTGTTCTTCTCGTTTTTTTTAAGACCCTTTCATTGTCTCTTCATTTTATTTGATTAACAATGGGAGAGAACTCAAATCAATCAATAAATTTACAAGCTCCTTTTAGTAAAGAATTGTCCCCGTCTCAATCTCAACGAAGATCTTGTCAAGAAATCGACCAAAATGTAGACATATGCGATTATGAATTTGTTTTACGTAGTGAAAAGCAAAGGATTATTGCAGATATATTTGGAGATGATAATAGCTCTATTGAAGGTATCACTTTTCTTGTATATGTAACCTTTATTAGTTTTCAGAATATGTTGAATAATTTTCTGGATTCTTGAAATGAAAAAACAGATGGGAGCTGAAGTGTTGAACTGTCCATAGTGAGAGAAAGACAAGAAGGAAAAGAGTGCAGGCAAATGAAACGTTTTCCAATGAACGAGAATAATTAATGACTGGAAAAATTTTGTAGAGTTTTAAGCAAGGGTAATTTCGGAAAATGCTGTGGCAAAATTATAAAACAACACTTATTTTGAAACAAATTTTTGAAGCTAAAACTGCACTTATTCTGAAACGGAGGGAGTAACACTTATTTTATAATAATTAAAATACAATTTTATGACATTTAAAATGAAATACGTATTTAAAATGAAACACGTATTGTTACCCAAGAACTTACCGTATCGGATTGGGTCACAAGATTCTCTTACTTCTATGTTTAAATCAATGGGAAGGTAGTACAAATGTCGGTGCACATTTACCAGCAACCAAAATGGTATAGCCATTATCGCATGCTTCTGTTTCTTTTCTTTCGGAATTCGGACAGGACTCAAAGAAGAGATTTGATATGGTCTGCAATGTTGAGAGCATCTTCACCGGCTCTAAGGAACCCTGATTTTGCTAGTCCAACGCAGTATAATTCACTCTTCCCCTTCCAGTGATTTGGATAACTTCGCTCTTCCTTCAGCAGATCATCCTCCTGCACCTCATATTGCAATTTTTACATTTATAACAACATCTCATTAATGTTTCTAATCTTGCTGGAATTTATCACCTAATAAACTTCTACAGAATGAGCTGTATTGAACCCACCGCCTTTGGTATTGTAGTTATCTGCAATTATAAACTTAATGGTACAAGTTGATATGTATATACCTTTCTGTTGTTCCCGGCAAACCAGCAGGTTAGAACCTGTATATCTCCCCCAGAGCCGCTATAGAGGATCGAACTTACAATCACAAAGAAATGGGTGAGACACCTTAACTACTGAACCTACAAACGAGGGGTTTTAGGAAGATCCTTGTTTTTTTTATGTACTTGAGTTGTATGCCACAAATTCCTCTCTAAACAAAAGGGAGAATTGTGAACTGAGTTCCTTAAAAGGATCCTATCACCGAACATCTGCCTTTGCAAGGCATATCCGTCAAAATCAAATGCAGAAATTTTGCTACAATCATGGAATGACTATTACTAATTTTTCTTATTCATCCAATAAATGTATTTATAGATCAAATGTGATCGAAATAGCATGAATGGATAATTTTCTAATATAAACATGATGATCTCTTATTTCGCTGTATTACACGTTTGTCTTGATTTCATCTAATCAAAACTTTAACATGATTTTATCTATATTTTCATTAGTAAAAAGAACATATACTTAACAAATTCGCAGTAAAAAAACTGGCAAATGCATCCAATACAAGACCTGGAGTTGCTCTAGGGAATACGGCAAGATCCACAACTATTTGGCTCTATAATCAATGATCGAACAGAATTGTGTTATAGAATATTTATGAGCATCTATTTCATGTCAAAATTCAAAAGGATCAAATACATATAAAATTCTCCATGTTAAAAAAAATACCAGTAGAACTCTGGTAAAACATTCTTTTTCTCATGTTGAAGGTTCACCAAACTTTCTTTTTGTTGGTAGACTGGAGTTAGAACTGGTGACTAATTCCAGTTTTACGATTACGGTCCTCACCGAGAAATTGCATTTTCTTCATGTACCATTATGTTTTCGAAGCTATGAAGATATTTGTAATTCTAAAAGCTTCATCTATGCAAGTGGTTCTGCTGCAAATTACAATAAAAGGAAACGCAGAGAAGGTTTTATGTTCTCTTGCTATTGACGCACAGAACGATTTTGTGCGAAACAATATTCATCAACTTTCCTAACAGTACATTAACAGAGTGTATCCATTTAAGAAAAAAAAAGTTTAAATGAAAATAAGTCCATCCAGTAGAGCGAATTTGCAAATCCTTTCACAGTACTGACTCAATTCTGGATCTGCACCTTCTTCTTCCACCTTCTGATCTAGACGCCGCATAACACTTTGATTTAGGTGGCATATAAACAAATCAAGCATGCTTTCATAGTTTGGTATAATTTCAAATGTTTCTTTACCACTATAAAATTGACCATGCCTGCAATCAAAACTTCAGACTTCAGAGTTTTCGAAGCAAACACAAGTCCATGCAAATTCAAGAATCAAAATTTACAGCATGTATCAATCACTGTTCACGAAAAGGAAGGCAAAAAAAATATCAGATTCAATTTTGCCAGCGCATGTTTTACCATTCATAACCTAATGAAGTGCTATTTCTTGAGCAAGAGCTAGAGCCTCCTCCACCATGTTTTGCATGCAAAATCTTCCAAAAATCTCGCATATACGTAGAGAAGTGAAAAGGTATTATGCTTTTGTGATTATTTTAAATTTTAACTTAAAAACTTACTTGATATATGCATATCCCAACAGCCAAAACCAAGTGAAACTTAAAAAAGAATGTAAAATCATGTATAACGTTTTTAGATAAGTCAGAAAGACATTCTATGTGAATTCAAAGCAATTTGTGTAACACAATATTGTTATTAGAGTATTAAAAGGTATTTAATTTTATAAAAAAAATTCAAAATTCTGATAAATTAAAAAAATAGAAAGTTGTTCTCTCATTCATTTTGGTGATTCACTTTATGTTTTGCTTGGATGATGGGTTGACATGGTTTTATTAAGTACGGTTTTAAAATAACAATGCTTGTTTTGACTTTTTAATGTATCGTATTGGTTGACATGATTATATGATGATTTAAAAATATGAAGAAAACCATGGAATTATAACCCACCAATTTGGTGGATTGACATGTTTTTATAGTTTAAACTATACTATCCAATATTATACGATACTTTAATGAACCACGCTAAACAACAAAACAAGCAGAGTGTTAGTATATTTATATAGATAGATTAGACGTTTTTTTAGGACGGTTTGCTATTGTTTAATGTAATTTTTCTTATTCTCTAACCCTCAAATCTATGAATTATAACCACTCTTGCTGGATCCAAACAATCCGAATAAATAATTTTCTTTGGAATTTTCTAATTTATTCCAATTTTCAGTTAATGTTTACCCAAAAAAATTTCAACAATATCCGATTTTTTCAAGCAAGAAACCCCATGTTTTTTTCTTACATTTTCCCCAATAATCTGTTTTTCAGATTTGGATTCTCATTGTAGAGTGGGATTTCAGTTAAATTCTAATCGAGAAATACATTCATTCAATATAATGGAAGACTAACCAAATTTAACTTGTCTCTACGAAAAACTCTAACATATTACATTTTTTGTAATTTCAAAATTGAAATAACTTATAATAATAATTTTCCAAATAAAAGAAGTTTATATTACATTTTAGTAAATAATTATTTGATTTTTCTAACGACAATTCGCTACACAACACTTTCTTCAACAGCGACGTAAACTTTTAACCGATATAGACCCCTTAATTGGTTGTCCCACGCAAGAGGGAGTTGATGTGATCCGCAACGTTTTGGGCATCAAAACGAATTCCGAAAAGCCCATTCGTCGTCAATCCGGCGCAGTATAACCCTTTCTTTCCCTTCCAATTTTCAGTCGGAAATGTTGGCTTCGCAATTCCCTCATCGTCCAATAGGTAGTCATCGCCCTGCTCCAAACAAGCAATTCCCCCATCAGTTATAATCTATATAAGCTTGTGTTAAGCTTGGTTTTGGGTTACGAACCTTAAGCCACTTGTTCGTCGATCTCTTGAATCCAGTACAAAAAATTATACTGTCAAACGTATGTGACTTCCCATTCACAAATTCCACCTCATTTCCTCTCACACTTGTTATTTCTGGCAATACCTGTTCCCAACAATTGAATCGGTAACAGGCAAAAGAAGGTAAGTGAATCCGAAAAAGTTTTCAGAAAGATCGAAACAAACGAGTCAAAATAATACAGAAAGAAATACGGCAAAAGTTCATTTCGACCTTTATATATAAAATGCTCACTCCTTCCAACATCGTGAAATAATGGATATTTGTACCTGAATCTCCCCAGCCTTAATTTTGGTGAAGGTACCAACATCGTGAAATAATGGATACTTGTTCTCAATAAGTTTCTGGAAAACGCCCTCTTTTGGTCTAACAATGCCGTATTTGGCAGTGTCTCCGTACATTATCTTGCTCAGCGTCACCAGAACACCGTCCAATATGCGGGCTGGAACCCCGACCGTCAACAGCGTGAACAACCAGTTCGCAATTTCCCGTGATACAATGTGAACCTGCCGTATATTAGGTATCCACATGTATTTGTTTCAGATATATGCGGCTACAAAAGATATTATCTGTATTCAATTTGAAATGCCCATTTAAAAAGATGCGAAAGAGGTGTAAAAATAAACTAAACCACTTGTTTCAGTTTGAAATCCGAGTTTGCCGTTCATTGTTCTTAGGAAAAAAATCGGACCGTAAACTAAACGGTTTCAATTTTGATTCCGGTTCCAAAACCGATAAAATTTTCCGGACTAGTTCGGGTTCTATGCTTTTATTAAAAATAAAGAGAACCGTCGATTTCAGAATCAGTGTTCCTGATTCAAATTTCTTAGAAATCGGAATCGGATCATGAACTGGCCAGTTCCGCCGATTCGATTCCAAAACAAGAGTATTAGACCAAGCCAGCCTCGATTCGAATTTTTTCACTTCTAACTTTAGAGAACTCTCAAGTGAGCTTGTAGTGAGTTACCATGTATAAGGTCAACTATCAGTTGCCTGAACTGCATCTTCTTTTTCTACTTAACTAGGTCAACCAAATACAAGCAATTATGTATTAATCTGAATCAAATCAAAGGGGGAGATAATCTAGCCGAGCATGGATATGAATACACTGACCGGGCTGCGAACAATCATAGATGTTATAGCTCCATGGTTTGCCAACTCAACTGCGATTTCAGCACCAGAATTACCCGATCCCACCACCAAAACCTTCTTACTTCCATACCCCTGTTAACCCCTCAAATTATTGGAGGATCTGTTAACCCCTCAAATTATTGGAGGATCACTTAACTCGTGAAAAAACAGAGTCGTGTCCAGGGAAGTCCGCGAAGGCTCGCGTGGGGTAAAAGAGATTACTTAATTCGCGGA
>CANYCX010873363.1:0-15441 GCA_948193385.1 Breynia disticha f. nivosa | reverse complement strand
CCCTAGAATTCGCTATCCAAGGTTACTACACATCCATACCGATCAATAGAACCCATTTTCACTCAATTCTAACCTATATTCAATGAGAAATCATCATTTTAAAACCCTAACAAAGGAAAAACGTGATTTACTAATTTAAGTCGTAAAAACTCACCAAATGCAATCTCTCCTCGATCCAAATACCGCCCGATCACCAAGGCTCGATGAGTTCTCGATTTCTTTAGGGTTTTTGGAATCTAATTTGGTTTTTAAAACTTATCGATATGTGAAGTATATGGTAAGGAGTTGGGAAGAAAGAGATATATATATGTTTTCATCGGAAAAGACGATTTTACCCCTTGAACTTATAACATCTTATTTTCTCGACTTTTCTCTCTCCCGAAAATCTTAACTTCACTCGATTTAAATCTTAACACTTTCTCCACATTTCCATCATTTTATAATTTATTATTATTCGCGAAAATTTTATTCGCATATTTACCGAAATAATTTATAATTTCATAAAAATTCTTAAAAATGGAGGGCGTTACAATAAGAAAGGGCCTACTCCTCCTATGTAATTTCAAATAGAACATTTGAACACTTAATTTGAAAATAATAACACTTTACAGAGAATATTGATGGTTGGTATGATATTTAATTGACATATAATGTCCTAAACTTTTTCTATTATTTAATCCATAACTACTATTAAGTTAATATGTTTTATAGTGAATATATTAAAAATTTTTCTATTATTCATGCTTTATTCTCATTTATAATCATCCATATAACATTATAGGATAAAACAGATGCAGATTTAGCAAAACAAAAGTGAAGCATGGGCAAACAGTGCATTAGCACGGCCCATGGGCATAACCTCATGTTGATCAATCACATCCACTGTTTATTCAACACGACCATCGTGTCAACTAAGAATTGCTCGTGTTGAACTACTGCAACTCCATATCAACCTGTAATCAATCTAATTTCCTCATTTCTTACTTATACCATTCATATAATATATCAAGTCTTCAATTCATCTATCAAAAATCATAACACAACATCACACACAATACGTATATGTCTATAAACAACAGAGTCATCTATCAGTTCATACAAACATATCAGATGAACTCATCAGTATAGTATCATCTCAAAACTAACTCCAGTATAACTAGAACATATCAATATAGCATACAACATGCAAAATGTGACTAATCAAACTCCTAGTTGGCATTGGCGGAAGAGAGAATGGATCGGGTAGCAGCTGTCCAACCTGATCACTAGCACAAGTCAATACTCTAATTTAAATGCCTATCCCAGTCAGTACCTGTACCTAAAATCAAAAGTCGCAGTTGCGTGAGTTGCTACATGCAATATGTTCCTTAATTCTCATAATCATCATTTCATATAATTAATTATGAAGCTATCGCTACATTGATCATTTCTCTTTTAACTTGATTTCAGTGCAAATCATATAACCGGTATTCATACATTCTTGTTCATAATAAATTCCTAGCTTTTGTCTCCCAATTTTTGTTTTGAAAACATTTTTCCACCTCCTTTTCACATGGGCCTAACTTCTGTCTCCCTACTTCTATCTCCGAATGATCAATCATTCATCACCTTTCCATCACCTCACCAATACCATAACATATCATCATATCAAGTCAAACACAATAAACAATGTTCATGTACCTGTTCTCATTTCGCATGCCTGTTTCATTTCACATATAAATCATTTTCATTTCAATGTCTTTTGTACGCGCATTTATATCATCATTTCATTGTTACATAAATATATTTCGACAGTTCATTTTCCAATCGTAAATTATCTCCTAACCATTCGCAAGCACTCGAAATAAGCATACTTATTTGCAATTCACAACAATTCATATTCATATTTTTAATTTAGCCAAATAGTGAGTTAGATTACTCACCTCCTAGAACAAGTACTTGGACTAATACGTACCCGAACTCTACCTCAATCTAACCTGTGGAGCTCAAATTTGAAACCATAAATCCCGAATTTTTTTAAAAATTTCATAACTACATAATCTAGGAGAGAGAAAGATAAATACTTTCTTTTATAAACAACCCCCTGGCCCAAAATTTTTATATACACACGCATAAGCAAACTAGTTTGAAAAAAAAATCCAAACTACATATATACATAGTATATACAATCCAAGCTTAAATACAAATCCTTAGAGGTAGATCTTAGTCGTATATCGCTCTATGTCTCTGATCACCACAAATCCACTCCAAAAGCAGCTGCCTACGATCAAACATCAAAATGGTGAGTATACAATTATACTCAGTAAGTGAAACATGATTTAAATCAAATAAATGAAGTGCGGGAGAATAGCACGAGGTCACGACGTGCTCATGCCAATTTTCCCAGTTAACATGTTGTGCCAACTCCAACACGAGCCATGCTCGGTCATCACATTTCCAGGTGATACGGTCGTGTCTACATTGAGCACGAGGGCATGCTCGTCGTCTTTCCTAGATTACCCAGCAGCACGAGGGCATGCTGGTCAGAACGTGGACGTGCCAAGCTACTGTTTTTACCATTCCAATTCTATTTTCATGTTCTTTGAGTATTTGTTATGTGCTTTAGGTCATAAACGCTCCCAGTATATCAACTAAATCATATGTACACTTTAACAACAACATGCAAACTCATTTAAGAGTAAAATCATAGCAAAGCACATCCTTAATCATAAAGAACCACATTAAACTTACTCGCTCAATCAACATATCTCATGTCAAATAATTCAATCCAGCATTCATATAACCATAAGCAATCATTACATTCCAATATGAATTCCATAATGCAAGATGCACATATGAACACCATGCAAATCAACCTCAAAGGCCCACGACCTAAAAAGGCCACAATATTATAATCAACCTCGAAGGTCCACAATCTTGTAATAGACCTCGAAGGGCCAAGACCTCAAAGGCCACAATCCCATAATTGAACTCAAAGAGCCACAATCTCAAGTATACTCACCATGCTCAACAAAGCAAATCACATGCTTCAATGTCAAGTGTAATTCTCATACGAAAATCAACCACGGTATATAGCCAACAGAGCATGCAAATCAACCATATGTCAATATAATATCAACATATTATAAACTAACCATCAACATGGTATAAATAGCATACTCACAAAATTCATACATTACGTATGAATCAACACAGCAAGATACAATCAAGCCAAGATACTCATGCTCAAAATATATATCATCAGCAAGAATGAAAATTCAAGCCTATTTCGTTCCTTAGAACTTACTTATGAGCATTCTCTCCTTATGTTCATTTTGAAGCTTTTTAAAGCATTTAAGTGAATTTGGTTCAAGGAAAATGCCTAAGTGTACTAACACTTATAATAAAATGATTCACTTATATCGTAAATGTACGAAACCACTTACTTCGAGTATAGTGCAAATCACGTCTAGATCCTCCTAGACAAAACAACTACATAGAACCTATTAACACTTCTTCCTTTTACGAATTTTATAACTGAAATTCTCTAACTGAAATTCTCTAACACGGCCCCTAACACTAGAATCAGATTTGCTCAATAAACTTCCTTATCGATTCAAGCCTTTAAGCTGATTTTCTTTATAAATTCAATGCTTTCAAGCATTCCATATCAAACAACAACTCTCAAGTTATTACTAATAAGTTTTCAGTAATCAAACATAACCTTAACTCTCAAAACATTCATCTTATCTCAATTAAACTACCTCATTTATCCAAAATAAAGCTAAAATGTTACCTTAATTGAGCTTGGGAGTGATTTCTTTCAAGAAAGATGTTGTTTATTGCTTAATTCAGTTGCTGAAATCAAGTTTAGGGTCCTGAGCTTCACCTTCTTGCTTAACTCTAAATCCACTCTGTTTTATTAATGAATTGATCAACAAGCAGTACTGTTCGATTAATCCCTATCAACACGACCTCGAGCACGGGTCGTGCCATTTGGTCGTGTCATGCATTTTCAACAAGATTTCTTATTCCATCGTGCACTATCTCGTTCTGCTATAATTTCAACACAAGGCCATACTGAATTTCCAGGATGAGAACGAGGTCGTGCTCCTCATCTATCACGAGCATGGGGCGTGTTGCAGATCATGTTGTCTGCTGTTTTTCCTGATTTTTACTAAATCAATCCGATTTGATCCCATTTTACGTTATTTTTCAATTATGTAAATTCTTATAATTTCCAGGACGTTATAAATCTCCCCCACTTAGGAAATTTTGTCAGCGAAATTGAAAACAAATCAAATCACAAAGGATTTGCAATATGGTACATTTTAGAACTTAATATACCATATCTATGCTTTCAAATTGCAGCAAAACAACAAGACCTATAACTGTAGAACAAACTCGTAACCTTAAACATACTCGTAATCCTCGACGAAAGCATCATAACTTACCATCATAACATCAAATCCAATCTAATCATTAGATTAAAACCTTACACTTAGAAAGATTAAATCATACCTCAAGGTATCGAAGTCAAGTCTGGCAACAAATAAGGATACTGTCTCCTTATATCTGACACAACCTCCTAAGTCGTTTCTTTTGATGAATAAAAGATCCATTTTACCAAAATCATCATAATCTCACGATTCCTCAACTGTCTCAACTGTCGAACTAAAATCTTGACCGGGTCCTCCTGATAGGTCAGCTCCTCCGAGATCTCTATCTTAGGAGCTCTCAACATGTGGCTAGGATCGGATCGATACTGTCTCATAATCAAAACACGGAACACATCATGGAGTTGGGACAATTCAACTGGTAATCTTAACCTATATGCCAATGGTCCCACTCGTTCTATAACCTCGTATGATCCAATAAATCGAGGACTCAACTTGCCACGCCCGACAAATCTCATAATGCCTCACTAGGTCAAAACCAGTAGGAAAACTCTATCTCTAACCACATACTCTATCTCTATGTGATGTCGATTGTAGTAACTCTTCTGACGATCCTGGACTGCTTGCATACATCTTTTCACTATATTCACTTTATCCAGGATTTGCTAAACCAACTTTTATCCTTCTATCTGTCGCAATCTCTCCACATCCTAGTATGCTGGACTCTGGTGTCGTTTATCATATAATGCCTCGTAAGCTGCCATCCCGATATAAGAATGGAAACTGTTGTTGTATGCAAACTCCACCAAAGGAAAGTGATCGTCCTAATTACCTCCAAACTCTAGTACACTTGCCCAAAGCATATCCTCAATCGTCTGAATCGTCCTCTCTGACTATCCATCAGTCTGAGTGTGGAAATTCGTGCTAAACCTCAATCGAGTACCATCGCATCCTACAAACTCTGCTAGAATAATGTAAACCTAGGGTCACGATCAGACACAATCGAAGCAGGAACACCATGCAATCTAACAATCTCAGCAACATATAAATCAGTTAGCCTATCCAAAGTGTCATCCTATCGGATAGCTAAAAAGTGTGCTAATTTTATCAATCGATCTCATATCACCAGATAGCATCATGATGTGAAAACATCCCTGGTAAGCCAATAATGAAGTCCATGGTGACCTTCTCCCACTTTCATTTTAGAATATTAAGTGGTCTCAGTTTCCCAACTGGTGCCTGATGTTCTGCCTTGATTTGTTGACAAGATAGACATATCGCAACAAACTCGGCTATATCCCTACACCAATATAAATCTCTCATATCTCGGTACATTTTAGTACTGCCAGGATGAACTAATAAAGGTGAAGAATATGACTCAACCATCAACTCATTCCTCAATTCAGGAATATCTGGAACACATAACCTCTCTCTGTAATATAACACATCATCATCATTAAGTCAGTATGAAGTCACCACTTTCCCTTTCTTGACCTTTTCTTGATTTACATCAAATGGTCATCCTCAATCTGTCTCGATGCAATCAACTCTCTTAACTGTGGTGGAACTCTAACGTTGGCTAACATCTAATCCTCCACCAAATCCAACTGCACACGCAACTCTCTCAAAGCGAATAGAGACTATGCTCTATACGTAATCGAATCATCATTCCCTTTTCTTTTCTGCTTAAAGCATCGGCGACTACATTCGCCTTCCTGGGATGATACTTTATCGTGAAGTCATAATCTTTCAAATGCTCTATCCATCTCCTTTATCGAAGGTCCAACTCTATCTGAGTCACGATATACTTGAGACATTTGTGATCAGTGAATATCTGAAAATTCTCTCGTTTAAATAATGACGCCAAAACTTCAGAGCATTGACAATCGCAGTTAACTCTAAATTATACGTTGGATAATTAACCTCGTGTAGTCTCAACTAACACGAGGTATAAGCAATCACTCAGCCGTGCTGCATCAACATGCCGCCTAACCTAGCTCCTAATGCATCTGTATAAACCAAAAATCCATCCTCTGATGAAGGTAACATCAATACTGGCGCCTCTACTAGTCTCCTATTTAACTCGCAAAAACTATCCTCGCATTTGTCATTCCAAACAAACGGAGCATTCTTTTACAATAAAGTAGTCATCGATCTAGCTATCCTCGAAAAATCCTCAATAAATTGACGATAATAACCAGCTAAACCCAAAAAATCTCGTACCTCAGTAACGCTCCTCAGAGGCTCCCACTCCTGAACTGCCTTTATCTTACTAGGATTAGGTTTCACTCCCTCTGTAGAGATCACGTGTCCTAAAAAACAACCTCTGATATCCAGAAGTCACACTTGTTGAATTTATCATAAAACTCTTTCTCTTTCAGTAACCCAAACATAATCCTCAAAATGTCTCTCGTGCTTCTCTCTTTATCTTAAGAATACACCAGAATATCGTCAACAAAGACTACCACAAACAGATTCAAATAAGGCTAGAAAACATTATTCATAATGCCATAAAAACTGTTGGTACATTCGTCTACACTAAAGGCATAACATTAAACTCATAATGCCTGTATCTAGTTTGAAATGTTGTTTTCTCAATCGAACTATCATCAACCCTCAGCTACCAATATCCTGACCTTAAGTCAATTTTGAAGAACATGGTAGCTCATCATAGCTAATCTATTAGGTCATCTATCAGTGACAACAGATACTTGTTTTTAACTATCACCTTGTTAAACGGACTATAATCAATGCACAATCGTATACTACCATCTTTCTTACGCACAAATAGCACAGGTGCTCCTTAAGGTGACACACTCGGATGTATAAATCCCTTTCCCAACAGCTCCTCTAGCTGTCGTTTCAATTCCTACAAATCAACCGCGGTCATCCTGTACTGTGCAATAGAGACTAGTAGAGCACACCGTACTATCTCTATCATGAAATCTGCCTCTCGATGTGGGGGTAATCCTGGTAACTCATTAGGAAACACATTAGGATATTCTCTTACAATTGGTACATCTCGTACCTCTAACCTCGGCTGATTCACGTCAATTACTGGCACTAAATAGGCATCACAACCCTCCCGAATCAACCTTACTGCTTTAACAGCTGAAATCAGGCAGGAAGGAATAACCTTCCACTCGCCTACCAATAATACCCATCTCTCACCGTCTACCATAATGATGACCTCTTTTGCATAACAGTCAACCATAGCCCAATTCCTGGATAGCCAGTCCATAACCAAAATAATACAAAAACTTAACCATCCTCAAAATAATCAAATCGAATAAGTAAGTGGACTCACATATCCTCAGCTCATAATTTCGTAAATTTTTTTGTACCATTATAGTACTACCCGCAGGCATAGAAATAGCAACTGTATATCTCAACTGCTTAGTACTACCCCATATCTTCTCTACAACACCCTCGCTCACAAATGAACATATTGAACCTGGATCAATTAGTACTAAAATAGGGTATGTAACAATAGAAATAGTACTGGTAATGACGTTCGGATCCTCCGCTACCTCATGTCAGGTCATAGCATAGACTATAGCTTGTGGCACTAACCATGCTGGTGCTGCTGATTCACCAGCTATACTCGTTATACTAGAGCCACTAGCTCTACCCTTGGAGGCTAATCCTCCCCTAGAAGCAGACCCATAAACCTATTGAGAAACACTACCTCTATAAGGCCCTTATTGCTTTCGTAGTACGAGTCTCACCCACACTACTCTGTCGAGAAACACTAGCTCCATGAGGCCCTTATCGCTGTGGACAGTCTCTAAAGAAATGTCCTGGTTGCTGACATCTGTAAAACAACTCTCTCGTGTCCTCGCCACTATAAGAACATGTATCCTTGCTCGGATAAGTAGAAGGCCTGATGGAATCACTCCTCCCACCTCCTGTCCCTCGCTCTGACTGTCTACTAGGACTGCCACCTATGTCCCGTGGCAGTCTCGACCCTAACTTCTTCTTTTTCTACAACCACTGAGAACTAGAGTCTGTCGTCCTCTTTCGCTTTCCTTATTTCCTAGTCTCTTTCTAGTCACCCTATGACTCCAATTCCTTTGCCCTAATGTCAATCTCAATCAACAACTCATAAGTGCAATTCGATTGTGAATAACACACCTCAGACCTCTCTTGAATCTGTCTCTCTTCTTCTTATCAATGTTGACATCCTCTAGAGTATATCGAGACAGTCTAGTGAACTCTGCCTCATACTCAACAACAGTTTGATCTTGCTATTTTAGCTCCAAAAACTCTATCTTTTCTTTTTTTGATAAAGGGAGGAGTATACTTTTTAACAAACTTCCTCAGAAAATCATCCCAAGTTAGCACAGGAGGATCTTTCTGACTGTTTGGAATTGTCTCCCATCAGTTCTAGGCTGATTTCTCGAATAGAGAAGTAGTGTATTGTAATTTTTTCTCTGGATTGCATTGTAGTCGATTGAGAATTCTCTCGGTGTGTCTCAACCAGTCTTCGACCTCTGTCAGATCTGTAGTGCCCTCAAACACTTTTTCCCCTGTCTTTGAACCTCTGCAAAATTTTTATCAATGTTCAGGTTTGATTTACTGCCTAAACTGTCAATTTCTCTTTCTCTCTGCTAACCCTTCCCCTGATATCGCATCATACGCTGCTTCATATCCCAGAATGGTGCATACATAGGGTCATACGGGGAATAGGCGTCGAAGGTGGTACTGGAGGCTACCCTAGAGGTATAGGGGTTGCTGGTGCAGACCCTTATCTTCCTAACAAATCCCAAGACTTGACTGTGTGATCAGGCGATATCTCATTTCCAGGCTCCATAATACTGTAATAAAAAACAATTTCAAATTTTTCAACCTTTCAAATTAGCAGACAAGATTTCAAATCAAATAATGAAGATCCTTGGCATAGTCCGCAGAGAATTTAATCCCTAGCTCTGATACCACTAAATGTGGAGCTCAAATTTAAAACCATAAATCTCAATTTTTTGTAAAAATTTCATAAATACATAATCTAGGAGAGAGAAACCTATGTACTTTCTTTTATAAACAATCCCCTGGCCTAAAATATTTATATACACACGCAGAAGCAAATTAGTTGAAAAAAAAACAATCCAAACTACATATATACATAGTATATACAATCCAAAAGCTAAAATACAAATCCCTGAAGCTGGACCTTAGTCGTATATCTGTCTATGTCTCTGATAACCACAAATCTGCTCCAAAAGCAGCTTACGATCTGCACATCATTTAAACATCAAAGTGGTGAGTATACAATTATGCTCAGGAGGTGAAACACGATGTAAAACAAATAAATGAAGTGTAGGGGAACAACATGAGGTCGTGCTCCTAGAACATAGGACGTGCTCCTAGAACATGGGACGTGCTCATGCCAATTTTCTCAATTAACACGTCATGCCAAATCCAACATGAGCCATGTTTGGTCATCATATTTCCAGGTGACACGGTCGTGCCTACATTGAGCACAAGGGCATGCTCGTCGTCTTTCCTAGACTAACCAATAACATAAGGGCATGTTGGTCAGCATGTGGGCATGCCAAGCTACTGTTTTTACCATTCCAATTCTATTTTCATGTTCTTTGAGTATTTTTTATGTGCTTTAGGTCATAAACACTCCTAGTATATCAACTAAATCATATGTAGACTTTAACAACTGTAACGCCCTAGAAAAATGACCATTTGATTGTTGGAAAAATATTCATTCAATGTTAGGAAAATGTTAAAAATTAGTTGTGAGTATGTATACATAAGGGTATATAGGTCGGGGATCAAAAAAGAGTCGAAAGCGCAAAATAGTGCTGGAAATTTGAAAATAATGTATGTTATTCATACATAAACATACTTAATTCATATGGCAGGATGAATAACATATGTTTATGGGGAAGAATAACGTACATTATTCTTCCCTGTTTGCCCAGAATTGCATTTTGACTAATGTACGTTAATTGCAACATCAACATACATTATTGGGGGTACGAACATGTCATTAAATAGGAAGAACACATCTCATTTTAGGGAAAAACATCCCAAAACAACTCTAAACATTCTCTCAACTCCCAAACACCAATCCAAGGCCTCCCAAACACCAAAACAACCTACCAACTCATTGATTGCAAGGGATTAACAATGAATCGATCCTTCCAACAGAATTCCTACATATTAGTGATTTTGAGAGCATAGAGGAAAGAGGCAAAATCCTTGATTTTAAGCTAAAATATGTAGGAAATTATGTGCATTTGGTAGGGTTTTGATGGGATTTCATAATATTTTATGAATCCATAAACATTTAACATGAAAACGATAGATTTTGGGAGATTGATGATTTTAGCGTTATGGGAGAATTTTGAGATTTTGAGGAATTGGTTAGATAAATGAGAAATTAAGCTTAGAATGATGTATATGACATGAAATGTGTTACATTTTCTATAGGAAGTGACAAATATAACCTGAGTCAGAGGTTAGTGCAGAATCGAGTCCGCGGGAGGTCGAGGTAAGTGTTCTTTGACACTTACTACTGAATGCTTTTTTTGTATGGTTAAGTTTATGTTATAAACGGGTTCTTTGATGAATTGGAAATGAAAATAATCTAAATTAAAGACTTGAATGGTTTATGCTTTTATGTGGAATCTTTGAAATTGGTATGGATTGTTTAGAAAGATGAATGTGAGTTGTGTTTTACATGCCTTAAATGCAATATTGATGAATTGTATGAGAAATGTGAGGTTACTTCACGTGAGTAACTTATATGGTGTGCTAGGTGATGGTTGTGATGACTTGAATGAGATTAATTTAGTTGATTGAGGGCTCATGGCCGTGAAAGTGAAACGTTGTATGAAAATGTTGTATGATCATATGTATGAAGCTTGTGATGAATTATGTATGGTGTGTATGACTATGTATTGGGAATACTATGTTAATATGGGCTATGAAAGCTTGGTTTATGGTATGGTATGTTGTGGCTTTCTTTCCATGAATTATCATTTTTTGGATGATATGATGAAATGTGTTTGTTTATCATGTGTATGTAGTGAATGTTCCTTATTGGTTATATGATGAAGTCTTTTGAGTTGCAAATGTTGTATGTTTTTTATGCCACGAGTTGGTCACTTTGAGCATGTTGACTTGTATTGTGATACGGATGATTTGTGAAACATTCATGTGCATGTGTTTTTGAGAAAGTTTGAGATGAGATTGGAAATGCATGGAGTTGCATTCACACATATGATCATTATGTTGGCATGAGCATGTTGTTCATACATTGAGATGAAAAGGAGCTTATTGCTCACATGTAAAAAAGGGAAGGCGTGTTGTTCTTCCATATGAAAAAAAGGGATTAGCCCAAGATTTGACAACACAAGAACTTGTCTCTTGATGTTATGTTTATGTCGAGCAAGACCTCAATTTTGTGTCCAAAAAGAAGAAAAGGAGGATTAGCCCAATTGTGATTTTATGGCAGCGAGAGCTCGATGTCGGGCTAGGTCCGATGAATAAGGGGGTATTGGCCATGGTCGTAGAGATCGAGTGGAATCTCTCTCTTGCGAAGTTTAAGGCTCAAGAGCATAGAATATGTATGTGGAAATGCATTAGCATTGCATTTGCATTCATTGTGCATACACGTTGTTGATTGTATGGAAATGAATGCGTGTTGGTTATAATATGAAATTGATTTTCGATTGAGACAATGTGCTTCTGATTGAGTTATGTGGAATGTGCACAATCTCATATGGTTATGCATCGTTGTAAATTGTGATCCGATGACTTGTGATTGGATGATTATGCTCTTGTATGAATTTCATGGAATGTGTTTGTGTTATGGGATGAGTTGTTTGGAATAAGCAAATCTTGCATGGTTATGTGGAATGCGTATGATTGTTTTATGGTTTGTGAGGAGTTGTGATATGTTGGGGAATTTATGTTAATATGAGGGAATGTAAAATGAAAGTGTGTATGATTTTGATATGATTGAATTAGTTGGCAAAAAAATGTGTATGTGGCTTCATGATGTTTGAATTGGTTATTTAATAGACCAATAATGTTTGATTGTGAGGATATTCGATGGATTTTATGATAAGTGTTGTAAAAGGGATAATGATATGAGTATGATGATATGAATGATGTAAATTGGAATCTTGTTGGAGTGATTTGATTAGGCGATTAATGTTATTTATTATGCTTGAGTGTTTGAAGGATGTATAAGTGGAAAGGAAGGTTGTTTGATATGCCTTAAAGTGGCATGAAATGCCTAAGGTTCGGAATTGCATGAAAAGTGGACAGATTGGTTCTGCATTGCATTAACGTACGTTATTTTAGTAAATAACGTACATTAATGCCAAATAACGTATATTACACTTGGTAAAACATATGTTATTCTTATGCTGGAAAAGTAAAGATGAACTGATGAATAACGTACATTAGTGGCTAGGTAAACATACGTTAATATGGTCCAGAAACCTAGTTTTATCCGAATAACGTACGAATGAATATCTAAAGTGAGGAAATGACCTAGGATGATTCCTAAGACATAAAATACATAAAACAATAGTTTGTGTCATTGCTACAGTGAGCCATTAGGGAAATTAGGCGTGATTATGGCTTTGTGCCCCACACGTACACCTGTGTTGGCAAAAGGTTCCCCTACACCGCAACTTAATAACACTAGGGGGTCACTTACTAAGTATTTTTATATACTCAGCCATGTTTTGATGTTGAATGTGTACAGAGTGACAGGTATTAGTGAAGGGAGTATGTGATCGCTGAGGCTAAGCGGTGCGTTACTGAAGGTTGAGCTCTTAATTGGGTTTTTGTGTATGACTGTATGTCTATACATACATTAGTATAGATGTGATTTATAAACATATCATGTTAAATGTTTTTCATTGCTTCCGCATTTCAGATGATATTTTCATGTATGGCCTTCATTGGTTTTGTAAAATCAAACTCATTTAAGAGTAAAATCATAGCAAAGCACATCATTACTCAAAAAGAAGCACATCAAACTTACTTGCTCAATCAACATATCTCATGTTAAGTAATTCAATCCATCATTCACACAACCATAAGCAATCATTACATTCCAACATGAATTCTATAATTCAAGATGCACATCTGAACACTATGCAAATCGACCTCAAAGGCCCACGACCTAAAAAGGCCACAACAGTATAATCGACCTCGAAGGTCCACGACCTCAAGGGCCACAATCTTATAATCGACCTCGAAGGGCCATGACCTCAAGTGCCACAATCTCATAATCGACCTCGAAGGGCCACAATCTCAAGTATGCTCACACATGCTCAACAAAGCAAATCATATGCTTCAATGTCAATCATAATTCTCATACGAAAATCAACCACGGTATATAGCCAACAAAGCATGCAAATCAACCATATGTGAATATAATATCAGCGTAATATAAACAAATTGTCAACATGGTATAAACAACATACTCACGCAATTCATACATTACGTATGAATCAACAGGGCAAGAATATAATCAAGCCAAAATCATCATGCTCATAACATATATCATCAGCAAGAATTACAATTCAAACCTATTTCGTTCCTTAGAACTTACTTATGAACATTCTTTTCTTATGTTCATTTTTAAGCTTTTTAAAGCTTTTGCGTGAATTTGGTTCAAGGAAAATACCTAATTGTACTAACACTTATAATAAAAGGATTCACTTATATCGTAACTGTACTAAACCACTTACCTCGAGTATAGTGCAAATAACACTGCACCGATGTTGCCGCAATCTCGAGCAACGTCACGTCTAGATCCTATTAGACAAAACAACCATATATAACATGTTAACACTTCTTCCCTTTACGAATTTCATAATTGAAATTCTTTAACACAGTCCCTAACACTAGAATCAGATTTCAAGCCTTTAAGCTCATTTTCCTTATAAATTCAATGCTTTCAAACATTCCATATCAAATAACAACTCCCAAGTTATTACTAATAAGTGTTTAGCAATCAAACATAACCCCAACTCTCAAAACATTCATCTCAACTCAATTAAACTACCTTATATATCCAAAATCAAGCTAAAAGCTTACCTTAATTAAGCTTGGAAGTGATTTCGTGTAAGAAAGATGTTATTTCTTGCTTAATTCAGTTGCTGAAATGAAGTTTACGATTCCTGATCTTCACTTACTTGCTTAACTCTGAATTTATTCTGTTTTGTAAATGAATTGATCAGTAAGCGGTACTCTTCGATTAATCCCTATCAACACGTGTAACGCCCCAAAATTCATATTTAATTAAAATATTCAAGAAATATCTATAAAAGTATGGGGAAATTTTTCGCGATTATTTAAGAAAATAATTAGGAGGAAAAAGTGGAGAATTATTATAGTTGGGAAATTTAGCAAAGTTCGAGGAGAATTAAGCTTGTAGGAATATTATGTCGGGGGTAGAGCGTCGATCGTGCTTTATGAGATATGCGAAGGACATAGTAGATTAGGCCCAAACCCATCAACCAAACCCTAGGAAATTTGTTTCCCTCCTTATTCCCCCCCCAAACACACGCTCTCTCTCTTGCTCTCTCCATTTCACGCCCTTTTTTCTTCTTCCTTCCCATCTTCACCAAATAACCACCTCCACCATCAAACCCTTGCAAATGGCTACAACTAGGAGTGTTCCAAACTTGATTGTTGGCTTGAATCAAGGTAAGATCTTTCTTTCCTCTCCCATTCCCATTTTACATGCAAGCCTTAATTTCAAAACCTCATAAAATTCTCGTTCTAGCTTCGTTTTGGGAAAATAAGCGCTTGTTGGAAAACCCCAAACCTTTACTATCCAATTTCACTTATATTGAATGTTAAAATCATGTTTTAGGTACTTTAAATCGTTGGAATAGCGACGCCCCTGCTTAATGACGAGTGAGGCTTTGCAAAATCAGGTTACCTCGGGTGTTTCATCGTTTAGGTAAGGTTCAATGGCAATTTTTATTATTGTTTTAAATGTTAGAATGATTGGGTGTTGTGAGAATGATGATTTTAAGCTCAAATTGGTAAGGTTAATAGTTAGCATGAAGGGAAAATG
>CANYCX010872827.1:0-11027 GCA_948193385.1 Breynia disticha f. nivosa | reverse complement strand
GGTTTAATTTCAGTTTAATGAATGTTTAACTTCTTTTGAATCAATTTTATTGGAAAGCATTTACTTGTTGAAAACAAGGAAAAGCAAATGTATGAATGAAGTCTCGCAATGATCAATCCCTTTTTGGGAAATTGAATCTTTTTGACCTTTGCAAAATCACAACATAAAGTAAACCACTTTCTGCATTTGCTTTTAGCCTTGAGTTTTGCCCTCCTTTTGTCTTTCAATCTTTTGAATTTTCGTAGACATAGATGACAAATGTGTGTTTTGGCCCCATCTTGATGAATTTATAAAAGTTTTACGACCACAATTTTCTATGAATGATTGTGAGATTATCTCATGACTTTATACTTCGTATGAATGCATTAGACCCCTAAGGAGACGAAATTGTATAGTATATCTCCAAAAATAGGAACTTCTTGGTCTCGTAAAATCTTGTTTATGCTATGAACCTACTAGACTTGAAAACGTTCATGGCGGCCCACTCTAAACCTAATTCTGTCGATGATGACTTTAATATCACTTACTATGAACACCAGGTAAAATTCGTCCTTAAAAATCAACTTATAAACAGAGAGTGCCTAATGGATTATAAATCACCAATTAATCTCATATTTGATCAGGATTAAAATCCCAATTTACTATCTCATAATCTCTCCGTTTCAAAATAAGCGTAGTTATGTATTTTTACCTCATTTCTCTCTTAAAATGTCCTTACTTAAGTTTTAGTTGTAATTATTCATTAACTTTATTCTCGTTTCTCTCAAAACATAGACAATATAGTCATTTTTTTAGCTTATTAAAGAAATTCTTTAATTCGTGCACTCGTTCTTAGAACCACACTTATTTTAAAACGGGGGAATACTAATTTAGACTCTAACTTTTTTTAACAGTAATTTTCCCAAAACTAGGTCCACGAAATTAATGGATGGCTGCAATTGTCTGACATTCACTCACTCTCTTTGGGATCCAATGCAATGTAGAGTTACATGTCTCCTCCTTCCTTCCGGAGGGTCTACTTGTTTGATAACTTCAATTCTTAGGACTTATTGTACACACATTTCATTTGTTTCTTAATGGTCCCTATGCATTCTTTGATCCCACCAAAACGTATGGGACTTCAGATTGAGCTCAATGCTTACTCTTCTTATAATACTTCCTTAGGTACTTGCATGTGTCGGTGTGACTTGAGTAGTAAATACGATCCTTAACAGTCTGTTTGTTTTGAGTGCTCTGATGATTCACTAATGTACGATATAGTATAGTGTAGTATTGTATAGTTTAATTTACAAAACTATCCCAACGAACGAAAATGAAAATTCATTTTCTGCTAAGTAACCCTACATACGGTCATTCTTCTATAATATTTATCCTAAATTTGATAATGTTTTCGTTTCTAAGTTGTTGATAAAAAGAAATGATTCATAAAATTTAAGTGTATGAAAGAAAGCTTGTGTTTTGTTTTGCTTATGCATGCTTTTTTTTGTCTGAGTCTCGGTATCTCCGAACCACTGGGCCGAGGCTAATCCGGTTCGAGGAGGAGTTCTGGGTGGTTAGGTTTCATTCCCCTCTCAAGCGGCGTTGTGAAAGATCGAACCACAGTCCACTCTACCAAATTCAGCCTCAATCACCACTGAATCAAACCACGTTTAGTTGCTTATGCATGTGATTGCATGTTCTTATTGTGGAAGAATGAGATGTGAAGGGCTTTCTCTTACAAAACTTTTGAATCTATGCAATACTGATGTTGGCCTGTTGGTCCAATTTCACAAGTTTGGGAAACCATTGATTAATCAGTTTGGACTAACCCATAAAATATAGTCCTCTTCATTCTAGGTTGAATTATACACTTCTGTTGTGAATAGTAAGGTAACTATTAAATATGCTTTTTCGAATGTGAAAATATTCACTGCTAATTTGTTGAGTTTAAAAATACTCAAATATAATCTTTCTCTAAAAACGTCTTAAATATGATTTGTTTATTTAAAATTGTTAGTTCACTCTCAGAAGAACAATTTGCCTCTGAAGAAACATTCTACTTAATAAATTCATTGTACAAGTTAAAATAAATCTGCAAGTTAGATAGATAAATGAATAGAGAAGAAAAAATAGAGATAGAGGAGAACAATTAGCTTGACATTATAGAAGAGGGAGTGTGGGATTATATGAAAATATTTTCTACAAAGTCCATCGGAAATTTCCGTCGTATTTTATCAAAATTTTTTTTGGAGGGAGAATTATGAGATTTTAATTTTTTATTATTTAGGAGGAAATCCTTAGGAAATCTTTCGACTTAATACATTGAAAAAATTTTCTCCGACAAAAAAAATTTCTGCAGAAATTCGTCGAAACAAATCTTGACGACATATTTCATTTTGTCACAAGTTCCATTTAGCTATATATGCAGAATATTTAAGTCTTCTCCATGGAAAGTTTTTGAGCTCAAAACGAATCCAAAACTTGATGACATTTTTAATGAATACAAGTGCTTCCCTAGTTAGGAAATGGACTGCAAAATTCGCAGAACGAAGGACAAATTCAACTCGAACATCTCGCAGAATTGTTAACAGAAACTTACAATCTTGAATGATTACGTCTATCGTGGCCGACTAAGTTAAGGCCGAATTTATCGAGGTGACCAGTACATATGCCAACAGCCTTGTTAATATGAATGAATTCGAATAAAACTGTAGGCCTTTTTTTTTTGCTCAAGGCTTAGCATCTTTTGCTTTCTAGCAGAAAAGCAAGAACCCCACTTTGGATGGTATTTGAAATCTCCATTCTTGCACTTACCCTTCCTCCATTCCATTGTCTCCCCATTTTTGTATTGTTCATAACTTGCGAACCCTAATTTCACACTTAATTGTTCCTCTTTTTAAAATTATTCAAAACTTCACCTTATAAAAAATATATGTTATTTTCTTTCATTTTTAGAAATCTTTGAGTTGTTATTTATATAATATATTAAAACTAAAGTAGGTGTATATATTTATAATATTAACTCTATATATATAAGTGACGTGTGTCATACTTGTGATTAAATCAAACTATTTATTGTTATAAGTTGTTTATCTATTATAAGTTAAAATAATTTACCATATATGTAATACATTTTCAGATGTTATAGGTTGCATATAGTTAAAAAGTGCAAGATAAGATATTAGATATTTTACGCATTTAAACTTCAAAATTAGAAATTAAAAATTTAAAGATCAGAAATCTTTCGTGATGACTAAAATATTTAACAACTTATCCTCTTATTACTCATTAAAGGTACGTTCACAATTTGCATAAACTATTTCTCGATGC
Source organism: Breynia disticha f. nivosa (assembly GCA_948193385.1). Classification (NCBI taxonomy): domain Eukaryota; kingdom Viridiplantae; phylum Streptophyta; class Magnoliopsida; order Malpighiales; family Phyllanthaceae; genus Breynia; species Breynia disticha. Next base: position 7,718 of record CANYCX010872827.1, on the reverse strand, counting down.
TAGATTAAGCGTCAAAGTGCAATCAGAGACAAAAACCTTCGACTCTTTAACTTTTTTTTTCTTACAAATCTAATAATTAAAAGTGTCGTTCAATCTTTATTTTCGTTTAGACAACAACATTATCATATAAAACAAAAATAAAATCAAACTATTTTTTATAATAAGAACATCAAAATAAGTATAATATTATATTTATTTTTAAACATCGTATATATTTTGATTAAATTCTGTTTATGAATAAAATAATTTATATAAATTTATAAAATCAATATTATCATAATATACAGTATCCCGCTAAATCTTGTTTAGCTAATCAGAACAGATTTGTAAGTTAAAAAACTCAGCACAGATTTGTGGTTTCAAAGATTTTAATTTTAACCAATAGAAATATATACCTAACAAATTTTTCGTTTTATTGTTAACTGACAAAGACCACATTCATGAATATATATAGAGTCAATATTTTTGTTATTTATTGCCAAGTTTGTTTTTTGGACATATTCACTGAATGTAATCTTCTGAATATATTTTCCATTTTTGCAATTTTGACATTTACTTCCATTTTTACTCAAATTTGGAAACTAAGTTTCTGGTAGAGGAGATTTAAATAGTAGTTTAACCAAAAAGAGGCAACATAATAATACTTAAAATTCTATGAAATGCAATTATATATTTATTCAAAAAAATTAATCTAATATTTGGCAGGAATATACAAGTTAGCCACTATCAAAACCCATAAATGTAGAAATGAAAAAAGGGCAGTGACATGCACAATATAATGTTGTTTTAGAGTGATAATTTTTTTATTTAATAACGTGATTATTGAATATACGATTAAGATATAATAAAAATGATATAAATTTAATTTTTATAATATTTATCATAATTTATGATATTCGGTAGAAAAATAGTAAAATTAAACTTGAATTGCCCATCTATTATTACCTTCTCTAGGTTACCCTTGATTTGAAAGGAGTTGGGTACCAGTAGGTCAAAATCTGTATGTCTCTCCTAGCGCCGCTACGGAACCGATCGAAATTCGTACTCTCAGTATGCTGATTGACCCTCTTTACCGCTAAGTACACGAATGAAAGATTTGTCGTGTTTAGTTGAGAATGAAACATAACACCATAGAATCCAGCCACTAAGATTATGGGGTCCCATAAGATTGGTATTTCAACGAAACTGAAAGGGATGCTTATGTCAATCTGTCTCTCTGTCCCTCTTTTTAATTTATGCTCTCCTTTTTCTTCATATTTTTTTTATTTCATAAATTCAATTTTAATAATATTTATAAATAATATTTTTAAAAATATAAAACGATTATAATACGAATAAAATAATAATTTATTAGTAAAAAAATTGAAAATAAAACGATAAATTAGAGAGTATGAAGAGGAAGGGATGGTGAGGAGACATGTCGATGCCTACATGGACATGTTCAGTTCTCTCCTCTATTGCTTAACCTTGTCGCCTCTCCTAATGACTCAGCCTCACCACCGTCCACGTGTCCTACTCCTCTCCACTCACCCTCCACGTGTCTTGCTCCTCATTTATTTTTTACTATAATCAATATAATACTTGATAATTTATTTTAATATTATTTTTTTAATTTAATAATTATAATAAAATTTTAATTAAATATTTTTTTGAATTTATCAAATAAAAAAATAATATTTAATTAAATATTAACTTAATATGCATAAAATGTATTCCTAATCTATATAGAAAGTAAAAAAATAATATTTATTTTGAATCGGTGGAAATAATTTTTTTCACGCAATTATGATATTATTATTAGTGATCTACTTACACTAAATACAATTTTTTTAACTTATTTGAATTTATACAATTAATTTATATAATCAAACGGTCTACAATTATTTTATAATCATCCATTAATTAAAAATATTTTTTGTACTCTTATTATTTTTAAAATTGATATAAATATTTTAAATAAATTGTGTTAAAATTTAATTGATATTTATTAATTTATATATTAAAAATTATTCAAAAAAAAGGTTTGTTAGCATTTCTTATGGTCTTGAATGAATTTGGCTTAAAACACTTGGCCGGTATAAGTGAAGCATAATCCTTTGGTTTTAATCCAACGGTGGAGAACGAAGATTTATTTCTGGTCAATAAGGAATCAATAGGGTTTGAAATCCCATTTCTCAATTACTCTTCTTCAAAAAATATTTTTTTTATTTCCATAATTATATATATAACCATATATGTGTTTTTCTTGCTGTGTAATATATGTGTTGTTTGGTGATCTATCAACTATGACAAACGTACCAAACTCACTTAGATACTCTTCTCTCATCCTCTTCAAGCAAGCCATGGAACCATGGCCATTCTCTCGATTCTTCTGGTAATAACCCTTTTCTCCTTTCAGAAAATTAAGAAACTAGGGTTTCTTCCTTTCTCTCGTTCCTTCTTTCTAGGTTTTTAGTGTTTTTGATTCTCAGAAATGGGTAGCGGAGAGAAGTCTCAAAGGAACTTCCACCTACACCTTCCTCATTTACCTCATCACCACCACCACCACAAGAAGCAATACAAAGACGTTCCAAAAGGGTGTTTAGCCATAAAAGTTGGACAAGGTGATAAGCAACAGCGATTTGTGGTGCCTGTTATTTACTTTAACCATCCTCTTTTCATGCAGCTATTAAAAGAGGCTGAAGAAGAATATGGTTTCGATCAGAAGGGCACTATTACAATCCCTTGCCATGTCGAGGAGTTTCGGTACGTTCAAGGCATGATTGATAGGGAAAAATCTCTTCATCATCATCACCATCACTACCATGTTGGCTGCTTTGGGGTTTGATATTAGGGTTTTCTCCAATCCTTGTGGGGTGTGTAAATTTGGAGTCTTGTTTGTTAGGGTTTTTTCTTTTCTGTTTCTTATGTTGGGTTAGATCTCGACGAGGAAGATGATGACGATGAAATGATCCAATGATGACAACATTTGCAATTGTAATTGATTTTTATTATTTTCTCTTAGAAAGAATTTAATAGTACTTGAAAAAGAGAAGTAATCAATACTTTTCTTTTTCCTTTAATTTCTCTTTTTTTTTTGTTTTTCATTTCTTTTTCTTTGTAGTTTGGAATTTTATAATGGCAATGGCATAATTCAGAAAAATCTGTACTACTTTGAGCAAGAGAAGGGACCAAGCTAACAATGGTTATTATTAATCATAGGACCACAAAAGTTGCCGACTTTAAGCTTTTAGTTACGGATATTTAGCAAAATTCATAAATTATGATTAAAAACATTTCAAACCAATATTTATTCTTTATTCTATTTTACTCTCAACACTCCAAAATTATAAAAAAAAGTAATAAATCGAGTAATCAATCTACGACGTGTTGAGTTCGAATTTTAGTGGAGTCACCATCATGAAGTAGGAGACGTGTTCAGTTTCAACCTCAAATTAATCTTCACCAAAAATAAGATAACGATTTTTTTATTAAGTATTTGCATTAGTATTGAATGAGAAGCACAATCAAGTGAGGACAGATACGGGCCATTGTCATGACGGCAAGAAAATTAAAGCTGAAGTGACTGAGAATTCTTTGGAATATTTGAGACTTTATCTTCTTCTTAGCGGTCTTGTAAACATGTCATTTCGTGTATATCATAAACATATAATCATAAATCGTAACATCGTCTCAGAAATCGTCAAGTCTACGGAGAGTAACGCACTATGTATTGAAGAAAGGGGAATCAGTTGCTGCTAATGAATGTATTTGGAGCGCATTAAAGATGGACAGGTGAAGAAATGTCGAACGGCTCGTGCCCTCCATGTAGGGGAATTGTTTCGTTGAAGACTGTGTTTACATGTTCTGATTCAGACCCACATCATTAAAACCTACCAAACCAAGCCTTCGGTTACGACGTTATTTCTTTCTTCTGCATTAAATTCTGTGTGAACATCATAGTTCTTGGAGTGCCATGTATGGGAAGCAGTTTCGGCACCATTTCTGCATCAAATTTCAACTGTAAGTTCAAATGTTTGCTTGGATTTGAGACCTTTGTGGCTTTATCTTGTAGATTTATGGTCCCTCTTAGTGACGAAATTAGAAATATTTTTAAGTTAATAAAAATAGAAGAGTTAAAAATAATTTAATAAAAAAATACGTCAATGAAAGTGGTATTATAAAAAAATATAAGGTAAAAGAAAAATAGCTAAAGAGATATACACGACAAGGGAAGCGACTGACTTCTTCGACCTCTTGTTTTCGTCCCTGGTTCGACTATTTTGGCTGTTGAGAAATTTTTTAATGGAGGCAAAAATACAGCAAAATAGACTATGTAAAAAAATCCACAATATAAAGAATAAAATTATGCACGATAAGAAGATAATTTCTCCTTTAATTCTGTCCATGGACTTTTCTAGATACTCCTAAATTGTGAATCAAATTATATGAATTTCAATTTTGGAGATAATTTTTTGATTAATGAGATAATGACTAATTTGTTTTCATCCAATACTAAATTCTTTTTTAATTGGAAGTTTGTGTAACAGTGATAATGATATTTCATCTAGTGATTAAGACGATGAGGGAGGAATAAATATCAGATTGAACTTTGTTTTTTCGATGATTAAACCATTTTGGTGCAACAGATGGTACCACTCATTCTTCCTATTTTCTTTCTTCTTAATGAGGTTTAGCTGGATTTTAATCTTAGCCCTATTCTAATAGATCTTATTTTATAACTAAATTATATTATCAATATCGATGTATATATATCTAACACAAAGATATCCTTACCAATTCTATCAATCTATTTTAAAATTCATCGATATATATAATAAACACCACTCCGCCGTATCGCGCGATACTGCTACTAGTGAACCATCTAAACAGTAAGCCAAACTGTTGAAAAATCAATCGGTTTAGAAACCAAAAAAATAACAGACTAAATTAAGAAAAAAAATGTTCCATAAAGGAGAAAACTAATTGATAGATATAATTTGACATTTTAAATAAATAGTTATCTTTAATCAAGAAAAATGATTTTCTTCTTGAAACAGATCTTCTACTTTTCTATTGATAAACAACTTTGATATGTTCAAACTATTTAAAATTGACGAAAATACAATTATTTATATTTTATAATAAACTAGTATTGATAATATTATTTATTAGTGAATTGAATTAAAATTTGAAAATAATATAAAAAATTAAATAAAAAATTAATTTTATAAAATAATAGATATTTTAGAACAAATTAATTTTTAAAGTAGAATGATATTTGGATATAGAGAGAAAAATAAATTACGGTAGAAGATACAATTAAAGTGCTAATTTTGTGATAACCAAACATTTTTAGTAGTCCCTCCGTCCCTAAAAGATAGACACACTTTCTATATATAGTGTCTCAATATATAGACACATTTACCTTTTTTAAACTCATTTATGATAAATATATTGACATTCTTATTTTTATTTATAAAAGAATTTTTTTAATGGTGGTCCTTTCAAATAAAATTTTTAAGGATATAATAGTAATAATACATAATTTAACTAACTTTAACTACTACAACTACTAATTTCTTAAAAATCGTAAAAATCAAACTGTGATTATCTTTATGAGATGGAGAGAGTACATTTTAACTTTAAAACATGTTTAGGGCTCGAATATCATAAAGTCAATTTAATTGAAGAAATAAAGTTCCTTCATAATTGAAAAAAGTGTATGAAATTAATAAATGTGTTTCATAAAAATAAAGAAATTACAAGAATTTCGGTGGCGCATTAAAGAGAGTTGAATAGACATTAGAGTACTTCTTTTTCACAATAACTAATTAATTCTAATTTTGAAAGCGATAAAGAAGATGGTTTAATAATACAAATTAATATTCAATAAGGTTTCATTATTTCTTCGAAAAAATATTTTCTTTAGAAAAATATTTTCTATAAAATTAAATTTATGAAATTTACTTTTAAGAATCATATTTTTTTAGTGTTTTATTTTACATTCAAATATTTAAAATTTTAATAAAAAATAAAATTCTATATTTTAGATAAAAAATACTTTCTTAAGAAATAAATTAAGAATAATTATTATTTTCTTGTTAAATCCTCTTGTTACCAAATTTCTTACTCATTTCAAAGTCTCACTATGTCAAGTTCTCTACATATAAATGAACAAAATGTTGAATTTCCCACGAATAGTATGAAAAAATGTTCTTACTGTTATTGTTTGGAATTGCCTTTAATGATATATTATTCGTCACGAATAGTTATTCGCATGTAGCGACCACTTTTTGTAATTTAACGATCATTTCTTTAGTCGCTAAATTCGTAAAATTTTGTAGTATAAGAATAAAAAGATATGCGAACATTTATTAGATCATTAGATGAAAAAATAAGCATGAGAAGCAAGTAGAATATTTGAGAAGTGGATAAAATAATTTAATCGTTGAAATTTTCAAATAAGATTAATAAAAGAAGTAGATATGTATACTTTCCTGACTTCAGAATTGACACTCAAAATTCTTTTACAAAATTCCAATTACATATCTGTTTTGGTTTAGCCACCTTTCTATTTTTTTTAATAAAAAATTTAAGAAGATGATCGAATTTGTCTATCTTTAAAGCAGAAAATATCTCTAAAAATTTATCTTCGGATACTAATAGTTAACGTTGTATATATACCAAACGAACGGCAAATTCGAACTTCAAACAGAAGTTAATAAATCTTAACGTTGAACCCGACACATGCACAAACACCTTTCTAGTGTCAAATCTTATATATATATATATAATTTATACAGTTGACTTGCAAATAATTAAAACTAGAGTTCTGGACCAAAGAAAAAACATATCGGAAGTTGACTGTATATCTGTGTACATGGCACGAACGGCAAATCGACATTATACCTAAATTATATATATATATATATATATATATATATGAAGGAACAACAGATGAGGAAGGTGTATATATGATGACAGAATGCATGTATTTTAATAAATCAGAAACATTAGATTACATATAATATGACCATTAAGAGTTGCAGTTTGTTGGAATGATGTATGAATCTGCTCTGTTGGATGAATCTGCTTTGTTTAAGCAATTCCTACGCACCAAATTCCTATTTTTTTTATGAGTTGATCACTCAGTTTTTGTTTAACTAGAAATCCAATACTCATCTAATAATATTGAATTTGTTTTTGGTATTTATGTTGCGATGGTTTGATTTGTCAGAGAGATTTAGAGTTACGGAGATGTATAGGACTTGTGTGCCGTGCGAGAGGATGGTTTGGAGGAATTTAGGTAGAATTTGAAGTATTGATAGAGTACTAGTAGAAGACGTGAACAATTACATAGACGTATAGTTGACCATGTAATCAGGGACGGAACTGAGATGGAACAGTTGGGGCTCGTATCTCCACCGGCCTAAGAAAAATTATTTGTAGTATGAGATTTCATCAATTCGAATACGAATAGTACTCCTACCGACTATTATCAAATTTTTCAGTCAAAACTTATAGTCGTTAAATCACCGGACTTAGTGCCCCCATTGTAAATATTCATAAGTACTTCACTGCTCGTATTGTAACAACAGGTCACACAGTCAGTTGCACAATCATTTCGTTGCCTGTATAAATGTCATTTTCGATCATTTGAGTTACACAAATGAGGTCATACCATATCTTATAAGACACGATCGTGTAGACCACATATATCAAAATTAGAGTATCCT
>CANYCX010872796.1:0-18275 GCA_948193385.1 Breynia disticha f. nivosa | reverse complement strand
AAAACTTCAAGTCACATTGCAAGCAATTAAAGCTATCTAATGTCAGCTACTACGTAGTTCCAATCATCATTAAAGAAACAACTGGGCAGTTCAGGATATTGCATCAGTTATATCTAACTTCTTCGTTACTTTTTCTACTCTGTCATGGAGAAGTGACTGCATATCTTATTCTGCTCGATCGCCGAACCGGAGTAATCACTTCTTCATCTCCATAACCCTGCTCAAATCACACCATCAAGACAGGACAGTTCAGTAACATGTTTCCCATTCCAACTATAAAATGTTTCAGATAGATGGAGAGATACTTACGTGTTTTGTTGGAATTTTCTCGTATGTGGTAAAACTTCCATAAGAAGGTGAACCATTGGAGTAATCTGATGAAGCAAGGGATTCTCGCCTGTAACTTTTCCTTGGCCTCCTCTCTTGGCTCTGAGCTTCAATGGTCCTGGTTAGATCATTCTTGGTGTGAGCTGCTGAGGTATTCTGGTAGTAGCTGCTCATTTCCGATGGACATGACTCTCCAGCCATATCAACTTCTGTCTGCCAATTCTTTGTCTTAGTTGGCTGGTTTTGGCTCACGGTCAATGCAGCATTCTCTGTTGGGTGTCTTCGGTAGCGGATATAAAGAAAAGCTGTTGCAGCAAGCACACTCAAAATGAGCATGGCAATTTTCAGCGTGGACTGTTCCGAAGAAATCTCTGGAAAATCATCAGATGCTGGTTCTGCTGATTTTGAAATTTCTGGATTCTCCACTGCATGTTCTAGGCTTTGGGAGGCTTCTGCATTGCATCCATTTTGATCAACAGCATCAGCAGCTAATGGGGTTGGAATATTACTCTGGTCCTTAATATCGTCAAGCACTTCCACTGAACCCATGTTCCGCTCTTCAGCATCTACAAATTTGGATTCATCTGAAGTCTGTAAGTTTTGTGCTTCAACATCTTCTTGAACTGAATTTTCTTGTACTGCTTCATCAATGCTTTCATCAGCAGATTGGAGAGCAACATCGCTTTCTGTTGTAATATCTTCAGTAATTGCTTCATCCTCAACATCCTTCTCTACAGATTGAACCTCCAAAACCTCTGAGCAGTATTGCAAGTCATCTTCTTCATGCTCCTCCTCTAGTTCATCAATACCAATCTCAGCTTGCCTTGTCACCCCAAAAACATTGTTAACACTGTTAACTAAGCTGTCCTCCAACAAGTTTGTGAAGTTTGCATGCTGCAACCTACCTATTTTGTGCCCGTCTCTGAAGCAGGAAACAAGGTCATGGATCCAAGACAAAGAATCATACACCGATCTTTTTAACTTAAAAGCAACGTTATTGAATGTGTTTCTCGTAAACTCTGTAAATTCCGGCGGGATGTAAGGCTCAGAAAAGCTTAGATTGTTGAGAACATTTGCTTCCATGATTGGCGAGTTATTCAGCGAGATACACAAGCAAGCACTAACCACCACCATAAGAAAAACAGTGAATTTTGTCCTTGTGAAGTATGGTGGCTTTGATGCTTTTTTGACCTCAAGAGTACTGATTGAGGGCAGTTCTGTGACCGGCAACTCATTCTCTTCTTCTAGCCCTACTTCATCTTCTTCTGCAACATCACTAGAAGCACCATCCTCGATCTCTTTAGGTGAATTTTCGGTCTGGGATTCCTCCTCGGTGACCTCAGTATCTGAATTACTTTCAGATGTGAAGCTTTCATCAAGTCTCTTCCCTCCATTTTCCTCGTTAAGATAAAGCTCAATTCGCGGATTAGGCCTATAATGAAGAAACTGAGGCCTTGGTGAGAGGTAATTAGTCTTTGGATCATATGGTGGCATAGATGGATCAGCATCAAGTGGTGCCAAAGGAGAAACTGGCAGAGAGCAAGGAACTCTAGGCTTAATCTCGAAACTCGGATCAAGATTAACACAATCCTTTTCCTTGTCTGAATAATTTCCATCGCTTGATTCTACTGTTTTAGCTTCCAAATCTTCACGATCAACTTCCACAGCATCATTCTCTCCCAAGAATGTAACTGTTGAATCAAATGACACTTCCTTTTTCTGACTAAATCCCTTTTGAGGCTTTGAATCAAAATCTTCTATCAAAGAGTTTTTTCCTTCAAAAGACGAAATAGAGGTGCGAATTGGCTCGTTCCTCTCTCCCAATACCTTCTTTCGTGGAGATGGATTGACTTTTGAGGCTGCTGAGATTGTTGGAGACATGAAATGCTTTGTGCCCTTTGAAGAAGCTGGTGATCTGAGTTTTAATGGTTTCAAGTTTTGGTCTCTACCATTTTCTTTGTCCTCGTCTCGCAAAGAAACTACTGTGTTTTCTCTACCAACGGAGTGTCTTCTTGGATAATCTGTCAAATTTAACAGAACATTTTCTAATCAGAACCACTAAACCCAACTGAAAAAAACTGAGACCCCATTACAATTAAACCTATTTTTAATCACAAATCACCAGAAGCGTGTATTTTTTAAGTTATTCCTCCGTTTTCTAAGCAAACAAATAAAAAAATATCTCCAAGAAACAGAATTAAATGGAGAAACCGAAACCCATTTTGAGAAACTGTCAAATCAAGTACTAAGAAACCATAAATCAAGAATTAGCCATCTATCATCGTTTTGTTGTTTTCCCACCAAAAACAAAACAAAAGAAACAAAAATATCATAGAAAACGAATAAAAAAATTCAAAAAGAAGAATAAAAAAAAAGAGACCTGAAGGGCTATTAGCAGGAGTATTAGGATTAAATCCACTTCTTTGATCAGCAACAATGGAAGGTTTATGAAATGGGTTGTCACTAAAACTCCTCCTCATCATGTTTCCAACCTCTGAGCTCCTAGGTTTGCTTTGTAACGGTGAAGTAGGAAAATTCTTGGTTGAATGTGGTGGTGGTGCAGCCATTATTTGTCTATAAAATTAATTTTCTTCTAGCTCAGTTATTGTTGATCCTTGAATGGAGACAGAGAGTGAGTGAGTCTGATTTTGTGGTTTGAATGGTTAGTTCTTCTTGATTAAAGAGAGAGAGAGAGAGAGAGAGAAGGTAGGGATGGGTAACGGCTAGCTAAGGAGTTAAATGGAGGAGAAGATTTTTGACCGTTAAAAGTTGGGGATTTTGAATGTTGCGGAAAGAGGACAACCGTTGGATCTGTGAGAGGGATGATCATTATATGGCCGTTACTGAAAAGGAAAGTTTAAAACTTTTTTTTTTCTTTTTCTTAAGCTGGATTTGTATTCAAGCTCTTCGTATGATTAATGTTTTTTTTTTATTTACCTAGATGAAGTATTAACTTTTAATTTCCATTCATAAAAAAACCCAATATTGGTTTTTGAAAAATTATTAAATTTTTTTTACCAAAATTTTTTTTTACCAAAAAGTTGTTTTTACTTTTAAATATAATATTATTTTTTAATAATTTTTTATTTTTATTTTAATTTTTGTAAAATTTAATAAATTTAATATATTATTTTATGATAAAACTATAATTTAAAATATTAATTTTATTTGTAAAATTAAAATAAAATATTATATTAAAAAATGAAAAATATATTTTAATATTTTCTTTCTTTATATTTTAGCATTAAAATAATTTTCAAAAAAAAATTTTTATCAAAATTTAAAACAGTTCCATATTTAAAATGAATTTTTTATAATATAATACCAAATAGTTACCTATTTTTTCAATTGTAATTTAAAAAAAATAATTTTTTAGTAAAAATAATTTTCAAAGACAATCCTATTCTATACTTAAGAATTTACTGTTGTCTTTAACAAAGACTTTCTCTCCTAAAATATTGAATTTTGAAGAACTAACTAACCTAATTAATCTACTCTCTCCGGAAGTTCACACACTTGAAATTCTCTCAATTTCAAATTTTTCTTAACAAAAATTGAAGAATTGAAAAAAATATATTAACCCTATTAAATGTACATTGATTAACAAAAGAGTTATATCCAATGTCACAACTCATATGTGGGTCGAACACAAGGAACAACTAGAGATTAAAAATTATCAAAATTAATTGGATGTGTGTGAGAGTTGATAATGTGAATAAATATATATATGTTAAATAAAGATTTTTGTTTATATGACTTTGAGTATAATGTGTGTTTATTTGATATTGATTTATAAATACATGCTATACTCTAGATCTAGGGTTTCAAATAACTCTTAGGGTTCGGAACAAAAGTTCAATTTTTCTATAATTGTTGACTTCATCAAAAGTAAGTAAGATAAGATAAATCATTTTACCACCAAGCACGTAGATCAACTGACATGAGGTTGTTCTAGTTTAACCAAAAGATCTCGAGTTCGAGTCTTGTACGCAGCTGCGTTAAAACTTGGTTGGGAGAGTTTTGCCGCCCTTGTGGTCCTGCCCGGCTTGAACGAGGATTAGTCTGGGGTGCCTAAGATATCTCGTGGTTCAGACAAAAAAAATAAGATAGATCATTTAAGTTCTACGAAGCCTCTTTCACCAGATAAGACTAGCGTGTGTGAGAAACACGATTCAGCATAAACATCTTTTAAGGTAAAGTCTTGAACTATATTTATGAGATTCTTGGTTAGTTTTATGGCAAAACAATTTTTGTTTTTACTGAATTTCATAACTTAATGTCACACCCAAATTTATATTCCTATTTATTTGTATTATTTTTAGAATAAGTTTTCGCTTTTAGAATCTATCCATAACCAATTAGGAACATAAATATAAGTGCAAATAAAAAACTTCGATTTATATTTCACATAACAGAGTTCAATCATTCTTGAAAGTAAAAATGGTTCATGTGTGGGTGGTATATAAATTCATTATACAATTGGGTTAAATGGCTAAATCTATAATTGGATAAATAAATGAGTTTAATCAGCTTGTGTCACTTATTGACCAATTTAACACGGTTAAGTTAAACGGATTAAACATGTCATAAATGGGTTAAATAGGTTGACACATATTTAACCTACTTTCTTTGCAGGTCATAATCGGGGTTGATTTGTTTCCAAATCTATTTAAGGTAAGCTCAAACCTTTTTAACTTCATGTAAAATGTTATTTAAATGGGTCGTGTCAAAAATTACCAACCCTACTTCGAACCGATAGGCAAACCGATCAACCAATTAACCATCTACTCAATTAGCTCTAATTTCTTCTCATAGGCACGCAACATCCTCCTATCAGGATCAAATCTTTTCATTAACCTCATAATTTCAATGTTTATATTATCTTTTAATTTTAATTCCAGTAAGCCCCCGAAACCCATGCCAACAACAACTTCCTTTTGCTTCACAAACAATCCTTCTACCAACTTTCTAAATTGCTTTGTTACACGATGACTTATTGGTTATAACATGCATTCTTCTTTATAGTTATTATTTTGTCTCATCTCCAACATTTGCGTATCGCTTCGTTTTCCATTGTCCACACATTTTGACCTTTCATTTGTTGTCCCATCACAATACTTTTTCTTTAATATTATCTTCCATCTTATTAGGGCTGTAAGTCGTTCATGAACAGTTCAGTGTTCAGTTTGTTTAGAGCTTGCTCATGACTCAACTCATTAATAAATGAGTTGAGCTTGGAAAAAATTTGAAGTTTGTTTAAATAAAGGAATCGAACTTCAACATACAGGTACTCAGCTTGTAAGCTTGTGAACAAACTAGTTTAAGAGGCTTCTTTTAGGCTCGTAAACAAGCTAGCTCGTGAATAGGATCGTTTAATAGACTCGTGAACAAGCTCAAATATTAAACACTTAACAATAAATATGGTAAACATGTAGTAAACATATTTATTGTGTTAGTTAAACTATAAATTTATTATGTATATTTTTAAATGATATAAAATTTATAATTCAACACATTTTTATATTGTTTGTAATTAGAAAACCTATTAATACATTATTTAGTAATAATGAATAAATTAGTAATTAATTATGTGATAAGTTAAATAAATTATCATTTTATTATTTTCTTTAAAACTCCATTATTAATAATAAAGGCTTGGATGGATAAAATTCATAAAAAACAAAAAAATAAAACATAATTATATGAATAATATTTATTTATAGTATAAAATACGAATGACTACATTTATAGTAATAAATTATTTTTATTATCATACATATCAACTCTAAAGTAACTCTAACACTTAAATAAATAATTAATAAAATTCAAAATAACTCTAATTTTCAAATAACCCTAAATCCCAAATTTGATTAGAAAAAAAAATCTAAATCCTAAAATTAATAACCTTAACCTCAAAACTATGTTGTTTTATTAGTTTTCTAAACAAATAAACCCTAAAACCTAAGACAAAACACAACCACACTACGCAACCATACTCCTCTCATGTTGTCGTCTCTCGATACCTTAACCAAGTCCCAACCAACCAACAAATTCCTACTGTTGCAGTCGTCGTTGCCCTCCAATCTCCTCATCCTAAGTCCTCATACTCGACAACCCAAGTCCCAACCACACATAACCCTCTTGTTGTTGTCGTCGCCCTCCAGTCTCCTCATTCTAAGTCCTTACACTCGAATACCCAAGTCCCAACCACACACAACCCTCCTGTCGATGCCTCCTCCTCCAGCCTCCTCATCCTCTATCGTCAAATTCCTAACCACACTTACACAACCTTCTTACTGCTACCTCCAACCTTCCTGCCACTGCCTCCTCACACTCGATTACCCAACCATACCATAGAGATCCAATAACACCCTCGACCACTGGCAATAAGCTCGACAGAGACAACAACACTCTCAACCACCAACAATAACTCGACCATCAACAACAATAATTTAATTTTATTTTTTTGGAAGATGACTATTTTGTCAAATGCTGCATTGTATTTGTGTTTGTTCATGAGTTTTGGAAGCATTGGTGTCTTGGTGTTAATAAGTTGTTTTAATAAATTGTCTTGGTGTGATCTCTGTATATGTATGTCTTTTATGGAGGTTTTGTTTATAGAGTTGGAGTTGTTAATAAGTTTTTTTGCTTAGGTTTTCTTTATGGAGTTGTTTTGTGTAGGTTTTGTGTACGATTCATTTCTATGGAGCTATTAAAATGTTTTTTCGTGTAGGTTTTGTGTACGATTCATTTCCATGTAGCTGTTAAAACGTTGTTTTGTGTAGGTTTTCTTTATGGAGTTTTTAATAAGCTGTTTTGTGTAGGTTTTCTTTATTGAAGTTCACTCTATGGAGGATTTCCCAATGAGTCTAAAAGTCTCCAATTGAAGTTGATGAAAAAAAACATCAGAGAATCCTTTTGAGAAGCGAAAAAGGAGAAAAACATCAAAAGTTTGGGAAGAATTCAAAGAAATTACTTTGAAAGATGGATCTACAAAGGAAAAATGCATCCATTGTAAGGCTCAACTTACTCTTGACAAAGGTGGACCAACAACACAGTTTAGCAGACACTTAAAGATTTATTTTGCCAAGAAAATAAGTGCAAAGGGGCAACAACAACTTTCTATTGGGGCACTTTCAAGTCAATAAGAAAGTATTGTTGCGGTTTAAAATTTCAAATAAGATCTTACAAAGGCTAGAGAAATTTTTTCTCATATGATTATGGATGAGTTGTCTTTTGCTTTTATGGAATATGATCTATTTAAACTAGCAATAAAAACTATCACACCATTATATGAAAAAATTAGTATAGTAACAAGTAGAAATGATTGTTCTAGCACTTATGAACTTGAAAAGAAGAAGATAAAGAAATTATTGAAAAGTGATAATAGGGTTAGTGTAACCATTGATTTATGAAAATCGGGTCAAAACATTCAGTATATGGTTATCGCTAGTCACTTTGTTGATTTTGATTTTGTGTTGCAAAAGTGTATATTGGGATTTGTTGATGTTTGTCCTCGTACTGAAATTGTTATTTGTGATGCACTTAAAAAAATATTTATTTAAGTGGAGAATAGATAGTAAAGTTTCGACTGTGACTATGGATAATGCTTCTTAAAATAATGTTGTTGTTATTAACCTTCAAAGAGATTTGGAATTGATTCAAAACTTCCTGTGGATGGAATATTTTTTCATGTGAGATGTTGTGCAAACATTTTAAATATTTTGGTGCAATATGGTTTGCAAGATATTGATGATATCCTTCATAATGTTCTGGAAAGCGTGAAATTCATAAAAAAATAGTTTCTAGGTGCAAACATTTACTAACATTACTAAGCAACTTAAATTGCCAAAAAAGTTCATCTTAGATTGCACTAGGTGGAATTCTATATTTAAGATATCTGTTGCTCTTAAATTTAAGGATTTTTTTCCTCGATTTAAACAAAGAGAGGAGTCTTATAATTTCTTGCCTTCAGATGAGGATTGGAGAAAGGCTCGTGTTGTTTGTTCCTTCCTTAGTGATTTTAATAAAATGACTAATGTGATTTCAAGAAGTGAATATCCAACATCAAATTTATTTTTACCTCACTTGTGGAATATAATGAAAATGTTAGATAATGTAAGTACAACTAGAAACAATACCAATAATTTCTTAAAAGAAATGGTGTGGAGAATGAAAATGAAGTTTGATAAGTACTGGGGTGATAATAACACTTTAATATCAGTAGCTGTGTTGTTGGATCTTACTAGAAAGATGGAGTTTTTGAACTTTTATTTCAAGGATATATATGGCTTAAAAGAGGCTAAATATTGTGTGAAAGAAGTTCATAGTATTTTATATCGACTATTTGAAGAGTATGTTGATGCTCATCAAACAAAGATTGCTAGAAAGCAGTCAGTGCTTGAGAAATCTAAAGAAAAATTTTTAAATGTTGAGGCTTCTTGTGAAGAAGATGATTTTTTTTGAAGTAATGTGTGGGAGATGCATATTTCTTTTAATTTGTTCAAAGAGAAGTTTTTGTTGTTACTACTAAATCAGAGCTGGATAAATATTTGGAGGATGAAATAATTGCTTATGATCATGTGAATAATCCTCCATATGATCCATTGCCTTTTTGGAAAGAAAATAGATGCAAATATCGCATTTTATCACAAATGACTTGTGATATTTTATGTATTCCAATCACTTACAATTGCTTCAGATTAGTGTTGAAAGTACAGTAATTGATCATTACCATGCATCTTTGGGTTATGATATTGTCCAAGTCTTGATTTGTGCAGCTGATTGGATTAAGTCTCATTATGGTATAAAGAAAAAAAAGAAGGTATACATTATTTTATTTTTATTTTTTTTGTTATTACTATTTTCTATTTTATCACTTAATTTTTTAATTTTATTTATTTTTTTGTAGGTGAAAGCAACCATTGAAGATATGGAATATGAACTTCCTTGAATTTACATCAGAAGGGAATTTGTTGGACAATGTGTTGTCATTTGTGATTTTTAGACTATTGTATGTTTGATAATATGTGGTGTTATTTGTGATTTTTGGACTATTGTATGTTTAACATATGCTGCAATTTGTGATCTGAAGACTATTTATCATTTTATTAATGATTATGATGTATAGTATTAGTATATATATATATATATATATATATATATATTATGTTTCATTGATGAAATTAAAAGAAAATTAGAAGAGCTCGAACAAGCCTAAAACATGAGTAGAAAATGAGCTTGAATGAACCTAAAACATGAGAAAAAATAATCTTGAACAAACTTGTAGGAAGAAACGACCTTTGCCAGCTTAAGCTCGATTACTCATATAAATGAGTTGTTCGCGAACCGAGCTTAAGCAACTTGCGAGCTTTTGACAAACTAGTCGATCCAAGCTTGAACACCTATGTTTTTCATTTTAAAGAGTTGAGCTCGGTTAGGGCTCATCTTCAAATATTGTCGAACAGACTGTGAGCAATGCAATACTCAGATTGACTCTGCTCATTTACCCCTCTACATCTTATTCTGCATTTTTTTACTATTCCTACAAAAACTCACAAACTTTTATGTATTCTCACACATTACATATTTAATGTATAATATATAAATTCATTCTTATCATTGTTTTTTTTTTGTAAAACATTCTTATCATTGTTTATTCATCATGTTAATCATCATTTCATTCTTTTAACTAACAATTCACTATAAATTATTTTCCATATCATATGTCTCGTTATCATGTTATTAATTATAGTTTTAATGCAGCATGAGTTCTTTTTTTTGTAACATGTCAACCAATTTATTATGTAAATTATATTAAACGGTATTTTAACAAGTCCAAATATCACATAACTCCACCAAATCAAAATGAAAATTACAAAAAGAATTATTATTTTATATAACATGTCCAATTTTTATCTAACAACAGTTCTTATGTATCTAAATTATTCAATTGTAAAATGTCATAATATTATGTAATTATGTTACTACATTTCTAATGTAATTACATTCTAATCGTTCTAAACACCAAATATTAATATTAGTGGCAACATTATTTCCATAACTCAAAAAAATGATATGTTTTATATAACATTTCTCAATATTATTAGCTACACACTTATAATTTCAACATGCCAATGAACATTATCTACCATCCCACTTTAATTATATAACTTACAAACAATATTTTTTTTGTACCTTTTCAGCTACATTATGTAACTTAAAAACTTCTTTTTATGTCTTCTTTTACATTGCAATTATCCTAACATGTAACTTATTTTTTGTAACACACTATTTTATTTTTGTATCTCACACGAATTATGTGACTTTTCTTAGTAATTAACATGTCACGTTATTATTTAACATACAAGATATATAACATAACTTACTGTAGAGGCTTGGGCCAAGCCCACCATGCTCTTTTAACAGGGTCATGGCCCAGTACCCCCAACCCATCTCCTTAGCCTTCAGAGGTCCAGGTCTAGCCTGCGACGTGTGGCCCAAGGTAGGTTGTTGAAATACCCTGAGAGGTCGTGGCTCGGACTAGAACCCCCGACGTGTGATATACCCATAACATGCCTTAGCATGTTTAATGGTTAGCATGCTAAGGCATGTTAAAGGGTATATCACACGTCGAGGGTTCAATATCAACAACCTACCTTGGGCCACACGTCGCAGGTTGGACTTGGACCTCTGAGGGCTAAGGAGATGGGTTGGGGGTACTGGGTCATGGCCCTATTAAAATAGCGTGGTGGGCTTGGCCCAGACCTCTACATAAAATGCGACTACCACTTTTGCTCATATATTCATTCTTTCTTTCTCGTCAAGTGGTACTCGAACTTGGAAATCATGGATTTTGAAAACGATAATTCAGAAATAAGTTACACAAATTTACATTATATTACTTTACGTAAAACTATACAAAGTTTGCGAAGGAAAATACTCCAAAAAGATAGAGTGTACAAAATACATATGGTTATTAAAGAAAAGGAACCGAAATGATTCCATTTCAATGATAACTTAGCAAAGTAATGTATGCACTATCACATATTCAAATACAAAGCGTTGTATGAGATGATCAAAGCAACCCTAGTGCACAACACACCTCGGTTCTTCAATTCTTTAAATCTGAGTCTGAGCAACAAAATGATCTACACCTTCGCGTACAAAATCCCCTCAAGTCCTTGCCCAATATGGCAGACATAAAACGCATGAGTCGTGAATCCCGTAAGTAACACTTACCGAAATGGACAACCTTCCTAAAACATTTACCATTCCCACATACTTGCATATAATCAGACAAGGTACATGCATCTATTCATACAAAAGAACATCTCTTTAATCAAATCGAATAAGGTTATATGTTTTACATAACCCATGATACATTCTAAAAACATATGATCAATATATAGCATATGAACATAAATGAACATACTTGGATACATTTAGATACATTTAGACACAAATTGTTCAGCCCTTTTTTGGACAGATGGGCAGTCACGATCGTGATTGATGCAATCACGTTTGTGACTCCCTCGATTTCCACCAATATGTGGGTCAGAATGGCAGTCACAAACGTGACTGGCATGAGTCACGAATGTGGCTGCCATTCGATTCACGAATGGCTTGCCTCAATAGTGAATCATGACCGTGATTGGGGTTGATCACGATCGTGGTTCACTTTCAGAAATCATAAAAAAGGAACCACGTTTGACTAGAAGACCAGTCACGATCGTGACTGGATCGTGAATGGGATCAGTCACGTTCGTTACGGGAGTAAACCCTCACCAAACCCTAGCCACACTTGGCCAGATGGTTTTTGTAACTACAAATAGTGACCCGAATGCCAGTCACGATCGTGACAGGGATCAGTCGCGTTCGTCGCTGGTGTTCTGCCACCAACACTTAGGCTATTTTGTTCCATTCCTCACCATATCAAACACCACAATTGGCAAGGATTTTTCAAGCAAGTTTCAAGGAAATATACCCCACAAGTTATACCAATTCATACAACATACATAACCAAGCATCCACTTGCTCAAGCTACACACATCATGACATCAAAATCTCATAATTTGGCAAACAATCCATATCAAACATCAAAGCATACCAATAATTTTCATCTTCAAACCACTACACACAATACCATTTCATCAAGTACTTCATGCACATCTATGCCACATGATAAAAATGGAAATGCATGCCAACTAATGCCCTCCTTAGCATGATCAACGTGATCCCGATTTTGTTTTAAGTTAAGCCCTGTTTTGGCCATAATGTTGATGTTTGCAAATAGGCCTTTTCGGCTGGGAGTATATGGTTATAAAGTTGGATCCATATTTACGCCATGTTTTGGCCTTAATTTTCGCCCTTATTTGGCCTGACACATTTGTACACCCTAAGGTGCCCGATCAGTTTACCACTGTGCCTTGATGTAGCATTGGTTATATATTACTTGAAATCTTGCGCATTATGCACCCATAACTTGCACACTAAATGCCATAACCACTCCCCCATGTGTTCACTAAGATCCCTTTTTATTTCTTTTACTTTACTCTCTATGAGCCCGAATGCATGAATAATATGTGCAATAACCCTGCAGCCAACTCATGCACTAATACTCCCAACATGCTATGCTTTATGATCAAAGGAAGAATTCAACGATCATACCATCTCCACACACAGAATCAACCACTCAGTAAACATAACCAAACAAGAAAGATAACCATCATATGAACAATAATCATTCAAGCTTACACATCCAACATACTCATCAACTGACACTTCAATTACATGATTATGCGTCCATGAAACCAATCATACAAGCCACATACATATTCAACACCTTGAGTAACAATCAACTAAATAACGATCAAAACAATCAAACCACACAATTCTCATTCAAGAAAACCACACAAACCAAGGAAGGTTGCGCTCGTGTTACTTACATCATAAGAAACATCTAATGGCTCAGTTGGGAACCTCCCTCGCTGTGGTTTAGATTTCCTATTATCACATTATAGTTTCACATTAATCGAGTATTCATTAAATCATACAAAATTAAATGAATACTTTATAATATGCATGAGTGTACTAGGTCATTTTCTCCTCTCTGATTCTCTTCCCATAATGACCTCCTTCCACCTAATGTTCTTCCTAAGTATTGCATTTAATTCTTCTCACCCACCATCATTAATACTTCCCACAAGTGCATTTAGGTATAGTTTCACAATCCACACCATTCAACACATACTAAATGTCTTAACTCTTACTTTTCTCCTTTCAAAACCCTAATCATCTTTCTACCCTTATTCCAATCTCTCTCATCATACAACACCCAAAGAAATTCACACTCTAAATACACTCAATGGACTCTAAGGAAACTTACCAAAGCGACAAAACACAGAAAAGACTCTAGTCTCAAAACTCCAAATTCGTCACTTTGCAGTGTCCTCTTTCAATCAATGATTCTGAGTCCCTAAACCAAGATTTAACACCAAATATAGTCACTAATAGGTAGTAGACATGTTAAGATTTTCAATGAGCTATCATTTGCTCATATCAGAGCTTTAACGAAAGAGTTATGATGTATTTAAGTTAGGGTTAGTGAAAAATACGAGATTGTCAAGAACAAATGAGGAAAACTTACTGGGGTTAGATCACCAACTGATTTTGGAACTCCTGAACACTAGAGTTTTGTGAGAATTGATGGTGGTGAAGGTTTTGAGTTAGGGAGGGAGAGTATGGAGGGAGAGAGAACGTGTGTGTGGTGGAGGAAGAGGAGAGATTAAGGTTTTTAAGGTTAATTGTGTTAATTGGCTTGGACAATTATGCCCTTTTGGGTTCTGGTCCACTAGATGCTTCGAAATTCTCTTTGCACTCGGTACAACTAATCTCGATTCTTATTTCCTCTAAATTTATAATTCTTTTCAACTAGCTCTGAACTCTTCCCACCGAATTATTGCCTAGACAATTCGCAAAAAATTTATTCTCATTTTTCCACGTATTTTATTTTAAATTTTTAAAATGTAAATTTTAGGGCGTTACAACTCTACCCCCTTAAGAAAATTTCGTCATCGAAATTAAAATCGCACCTGGATTCAAAAATAAATGAGGATAGCGTCTGCGCATCTCCCCTTCTACCTCCCAAGTAGTCTCTTTCGGAGAATGGAAACTCCATTTCACCTTAACCATTGAGATTTCTTTGTTCCTCAACTTGCGAACCATTCTATCAAGAATTTTTAGAGGTTCCTCCTTATAAGTCATGTCCTCCGAGATTTCCACATCGGGTTCCTTAATCACGTGGCTCGGATCCAACCTATATTGCCTCAACATGCTCACATGGAATACATCGTGTAACCGGGATAGTTCATTTGGTAATCTAAGCTGGTAAGCCAGAGGTCCCACCCTTTTCACAATCTCATAAGGGCCAATAAACCTGCGGCTTAGCTTCTCGCTCCTACCAAACCTCAGAACTCCCCGCAAAGGTGATACCTTGAGAAAAACTTTGTCACCTACTTCATAGGTGATTTTCCGCCGATGTTTATCAGTATAGCTCTTCTGACGATCTTGGACAGCCTTAATACATTTCTTAATGACTTGAACTTTCTCCACTGTCTGTTGTACCAATTCTGGGCCTTCAGTCTGTCTTAAGCCCTCGACATCCCAAAATACTGGACTTCTACACTTTCTGCCATATAGAGCATCGTACGGTGTCATTCTGATGCTGGAATGATAACTGTTGTTGTACGCAAAATCTATTAATGACAAATGCTCATCCCAGTTGCCCCTATTAATGAATTAATAATATTGTTCAAAACATAAACAGTTGTAAATTTGAGTTTGACTCTATAAAACTACAGAACTGAAATGTTCTAAACATATTTTAAATCATAACACCATCTGATGGTAATTATAGTTCGATTTGAGTCAATTTTTTAATTGAACTATTAATCGTTCAAATCAATCGGTTCGATTAATTGTAGGTTTGGTGTGAAAAAATCCAATATGTTGTTTCTGAAAATTTTTGACAAAATTCATCAAAAAAACATCATATTTTTTTTCAAAAAAAATTGAATTTAGTATTTCAACTACAAAAAAATCAAACGAGTTTCGTCACAAATTTCCAACAGATTTCGTCTGAAGAAATCCGTCAAAAAGCATCATATTTTTTTAAAATCAATTAAAATATTCCAACTACAAAACAAAAATGAATTTCGTCACAAATTTTCGAGAGATTTCGTCTGAAATTTTTTGTTTTGTCAAAAATTTTCCAACAAAAAATTTGGATTTTTCAATAACAAAACGACGATTAATCGAAATGATCGATTTGGATGGTTAATAGTTCAATTAAAAAATTAACTCGAATTAAATCATGCTTATCGCTAGGTAGTATTATGATTTAAAATATGTCTAAAATATTTCAGTTTTGTAGTTTTATAGAATTTTGCTCAAATTTACTATTTTTTATATTTTGGACAATATTATTCATTCATCAGGATATCATGATTTTTGGTTAAACATTATGTATTTAGAAGTTTAGTGGTTGAGATGATACAAAATATGTTCTTTTCACCAAAGTATCTGAAAAAAATAACAATGTTCAATGATTTTAGAAGTTGAATGGGCTGAGAGAATACGAAATCAATTGAGTAGGTTAGAGGGATAATGAGGCTAAGTTCAGAGAGTGTTTTATGAATTTAGTCATTAAGAAACACAATTTCATTTTTGTAACATACTAGACTTGCTAAGAACTTCTACTTGCAACATATTATCAGTATAAAACACAACAATCAAATTGTTTTCAAATTTAAAATTTACAATACAACTATTTGTCACGTAATAAAATTGCTATCTATAAGTGCAAAATGCGAAATATGCCCACCTTTTCAGTATGAAAACATGACATTGACTTTTAGCAACACAAAGTAAAAAGCACTTAGGTACACTTTCACAAACTAAAAACACATGAAACTATGGTAATAACAAATTACTCAAACACAAAACCACTTACAAACCCTTACCACTCAAAAAATAATCCTAGGAAAATCAGGTTGCAATAGCATAAAACATGTGTCATTAGTTAAGGTTTGTTGTCAATATTTTATGTCGATAGTATATGTTGGTTTTATTTGTTTGACCAAAATGAATGACTTTAAATTAGTTATATTTTAATTTGCAGTTCATGGTTTTATCGATCAATACTGGTTACAACTTTTATCAATTATGCAACTTTTACATGTTTTGCTTGTAATGTTACATAGTAAAAATCTAACTATCAGAATTTTTTTTTCTTCATTTAACAACTAACGCATAATCATTACTCACTTAGTAGGTGAGACTGATTCACGAGTCATCACTCAATAATCGAGTTAAATACAATTACAGTGTCTCAACTACTAGTTTTGTTACTTTAAAATACTTTAAATTAGATTTTTTCATAAGAGCCATTAATATTTTGTTTATATTTCATCAAAGTACTTGAACTATTAATTTTGTTGCACTAAAATACCTTGAATTAGTTTTGTTCATAAGAGTCATTAATCTTTAATTTATGTTTCAGTACATTACCTCACCACTATATCAAACAAATAGAAAGTAACTAGTAACAGTACCCCCGCGATGTAGCGAGTGCTGTGTATCATAATAATAATAATAATTTTGAAATTTTATACAAATTAATTTATCTTAAACAATATTAATTATCACAATTTAAAACAACATTGAATTTGGTCATTGAAAGTTATGAAATATAGAGAGGATAATATTTGTAAAAAATATAATATTTACATGGTACAAATTTAGGGTTTAGCTTGATAAATATGTACCTAAAATGTTGAGATTATTACCTAAAAAAGACCTCCGACAGCAGCAATTAAACATGTGTGATGAAAACTTTGCTAATAAGTTTGCCGGGATATGCCTTACCTGTAACATTGTGGATATTTTTTTCGTAAAATGACGATAAATATGTGTTTTATTGTTAATATGTAAAGATATACGAAAGGTTGATCGAAAGTTGACGCGAAACGATCGACAAAAAATCGGAAAATCTGGAAATAGCGAGAATGCGCAGTGGGCAGCAAAGTACGTGTGGTCGCTGCCACACCGCGTACTTTGCGACCACCACGCGTAGTCACCTGGAAGCTTGAAAAAAAAATATATATCGATGCATCGGGGTCATTTCCTTCACTCTTCATTCGTATTTCATTCCAGACTTTAAAGCTTTGCAGCACAGCAACTGAACAGCAAGGGTTTGGTGATTTATCAAAAGAAAAGAGCTTTGGTTTAGGTTTTGGAAGGAAATCATCAAAGGTAAGAAGATGGAAGTTGATTTATAGTTTATGTATAGTTTAAGAGGAATTTTGCTGGATTTATTACATGTTTTTGCTGGCTGGAATTTGAAGAAAACAGCTGGAAATTATGTTAAAGACATTAGGGATTTGCTAGGAATTGGTTAAAGTGAAATTTGCGTTGGAAAATGAAAGAAAGGAGCATAATCTAAGGTTTATGTTAGATTGATTTTTGATTGATAATGAGCTGAATTTGCCTCATTAATGTTGTAACAAAAATGTAAAATGGTTAGGGATGATGTTGAGAATTGAAAGTATGTTTTGGGAAGTAATTAGAGATGATTTGCGAAAGATTGGTTTAGTATGGAAAAGTTAACTTATAAGTGAAAATGAAATGTTTAATGATTCTAAAGTTAGAATCAATACCTGAATTGGTTAATAATGAATTGTATATGATTGATTTCGTACAGGAGGATCTGTACGACGGTTGGGAGACTGTTGAGCCAGTGATTGGCTATTGTTTAGTTATTTACGAGGTAAGTATTCGGGGATTACGTGTAAGTTTTCTTACACTCATTAGAGTGAATCGTAATTCATTTGGAATTATGTTGATTAGATCGTAATCTAATTAGAAAGTACGAGGATTAAGCAAAGATA